>JABUQX010044183.1:0-46144 GCA_015478945.1 Trachelipus rathkii | reverse complement strand
GGCAAATATTACTAATAAACTATGATTGGGCAAGACGAAAGAATGGATGTCGAATAAAATATTTTGAGTCGAGATAAAAGCAGACAAGAAAATAAAAGGTGAAAGAATAGTTAGTGGCAATCTTTGAATGGAAGTTAGAAAACGATATCAAGAATGAGATATTAATGGTGGAAGAGTAATTAAAGTATGTTGAAAGTAAAAACAATCGATAACATACATTATTGTAGGAAAATGTAATGATGAGGAGTAACATTAGTTTTAATGATAATGGAATATACTATTATGAAACAGAATATTAAACTTTGGGGCCTAAACCCTATACTGTTAAAAACACACGTTTTTAAAGGGGCGTGCTTTGCATTTCACAAATGGACAACAGTATCTTTGAAGATCTTGATATACTGTATATGCCAAAAGCATGTAGAAATTTGCAAATAACAAAAGAAACTGGTTAAAATAATCAGAGAATATAAGACAAACTCAAAAAGAAATATAATCACTAGCAAAACCTCACGGTAGATGGTATTAACCACTTCCCAAAAATTTTTTTTTTTTTGAAAGTAAATTTTGATAATATTTTTTTTTTTGACTTGCCGATCCAACAATTAATTTACAGGAACTGTGTAGAAGCACGGTAAAGAATACATCGTTTTTTACTTAGATTATATTTTTGTATACTATGTAAAAACAAAAATTTCTAAAAATAATTTTTATGGGGAAAATTTGTTCCACGAAAAAAATCCAAAACTACTCTATATACAAAGAAAGCTATCTAAGTAAAACAATGTGCATCTCTCTCTACTACATATGCTCTTGAAAAATGTGCATCAAACTTCACAAAGAAACTAAAAAAAATTATCACATTTTCCTTCAAAAAAAAAACAAAAAAAAATGGGTTTTTTGAATTTGGAATTGCTGAGGCACAAAACTCAAAAATGGTCGAAAACAAGTTACCTCGGGCAGTTTTGTAAGTAATGGAACCCCATCTATGCATATTGTGCAAAAGGTTTGAAATTATTTCGAAAAAAATTCTGGTAGTCTGGATAGTAAGAGAAAATGTTAAAAGCATGGGTTTGAAAAATTGAAGAATTTGAAGGAAATAACTACCGACACAGAGAAATACTCTAAGACGACGTCTTAGAGGGCAAATAAGCTACATGTTTTGTTGCTCAATATATATGATTAAATAGGCCTAAAAATTACGAATTTTATGTCATTTTTAGGGGGGGAATTGGGCTCAGCCCGAACCAACATTGTTGGATCTTCCCCCGTAAAGAATATCTGAAAGTCATCCTTAAAGAGAGTTTATAAAAACAATCTTCGGATGTCGTATGCGTCAAATTTTGTTTTGATTTATAATTGCTCATAGCTTTATTCTTTTGCTTTGAGTTTAATAACATTGATTTTCTCTTACATACAGTTAGTTTGATCAATAACAGTGATTTTCTGTTTGATTATTTTTAGTTAAGTGTTAATTAAGGAGAACAAATACCCTATAACCTTTTAAGTAACTTTATTTTTTTAACATTAAATTTTTTTTTTTTTGCTCGTTTGTGCTAGTTATTTGTAGTTAGTTCATAATTTAGTTCTTCTCATTTTGTTCTACAGTAGTCTAGTTATTCTTAATTTCTAGGTAAATTTTCTTACCTTCTTTGAAAAGTATTTGTATTTCGCAAAGTACGATTTTTACAAATTTTCAACATTTTTTAAACTAAATAAGATTAATCTTTATTAGTTTGGTTAAAATTATTTTACTTTATTTATTACCTTTTTTGGGTGTTAACTTTGTTTCTGATGGGTGCTGTGTTTTCCGTTGAAAGCCGATTCACGGTGGTCGTGCTATAAACATGGAAGGAGTGAGAAGTAGAAGAACGTTTTCTATTGAGTTGATAGTTTTACAACTGAAATTCAGTAGTTGCACAGCTGTGTTTTATATAGTAGTATATATTATATATATATATATTATATATATATATTATATATAATATAATATATATATATATATCATATATATATATATATAGTATTATATATACATATAAGAATATATATATATATTATATAATATATATATATATATGAATATCATATACTTATATATATATATATATTATATATATATATAATATATATATATATATATATATAATAAATATATATAATATTCGTATATATATATACTTATATATATAGTATATATATATATATATATATATATATATATATATATATTATATATAATATATATCTATATATATATTACTATACTATATATATATAATTAACGGTAATATAATATATATTTTATATATTATATATATATATATATAATATATATATATATATATATTATATATTACATATAAGCACACTGCTCAGGGCAGAGCCCTTAATTTAGGTGGGTGGTGTACTCAATTAATTATTAAATAATTATTACTCCACCCGACCAGTTGCAAACCTGGGACCTTCGCCTTTGCTTGGCCCAGTGCTCTACCACTGAGCTACCGGGCTCTTTTAGTATAAATAAATATAAAATACAAAAAAAACATAGTACAATATCCGAAATACATACTAGAAGATGCACCCACGCATTACATTATACTATCGATATATATCATTGGTTTAAAATTAATCATTAATAGGATAAACAGCTATATTTCAAACGAAAATCACATAATATATTCACTATATTACGCCACTAATCAGCTATATTTCAATATTAAATATATATATATCATTCCCCCAAAATGCCAAGCGTTTGTGGGCAGCCCTCTTAGCATATTGTTCCTTCGCTTCCCCCATACCTGCATAAGAAGATAGGGCGATTGTTTGTTTTGGTCCCTAATCTCTGTCCAGTCCATGCTCTGCAATTGCTGAATCTCCAAACCACCAAGTTTTTTTCCTGCCTCATATTTCAAATTTCGCACCTGAGGAGCACGTTGTTTTTCTCTCTCCTAAGATATCGGCAGAAAGTGAAACGTTGTGCCTGACCTTTTCTGTCCCTTTTTCATCTGCTCCTTCCTTCTACACATGGCTGTCATCAAGAGGAATCAATTTCCCTTTTACAAAGAAAGCTAATGTGGATGGTGCCTTTTAATACTGTTGCCATGTAAAGAAACTGCAGAAGACAGTGACAAAGATGTTGAAGAAGAATTAGAACAGCTTTAAGTTTTGGAACAATATTTATTAAGAATTAAACAATGTGACTGTAATACCTCGAAGGAAACTACAGGAAGTGATTGGTTAGTAGACGGTTACAATTTTTATGGTTTAGTATGTCTACATTGTGTGAAAAGTACCGGGACTTCTCCAAAACTTATTTAGGACTATAAATGCCTTATTCCACACAAAATAATTTCACAAAATCCAAGATGTAGTTATCAAAGTATCAAGACAAATGCTGGAAATGAAAGTTTCTTCTACTTTCAATATCATTAAATTTTGACTAATCAACTGTTAATCCCGAATAAGTCATATTTTATCTATTGTATGCTATTACTAATATAATAATCTTATTTCATGTTTTATTAAACATTTAATATATCCTGTTTATTTCTTAATTATAGAGAATAGCACTTGAGGATTGTATCTTTCATTTTTCAAACCTTAAGAGCAGAGGCCCATTAAATGATTTTCTCTTAAGCTTTCGCATGGAGATTTGAAGATTATTTCCTAATTTGTTTAAAATTATCTTTACATCAGTATACATTTAGCAGATGAAATACATTGTAATATCAATCTAAGAAGACCGTCACTTATCGCATTATTGTATGCCTATGTAAAGATTTATTCCATAATTTTTCAATATTCATTAACGTTCTATTGAGATCCATATTAATCTAGAGAAAATCTGGGACAACAAACAATTGAGCACCACATAATGAAGTTCAATAAAATCGAAAATTTACATGCTAATATATTAATATAATAATATAATAATACTAATAATAATGAATAATATATAATATAATATAATAATAATATGAATAATAATCAATAAATAATATAATAATAATTAAATTAATTACATATATTGATAATAATAATAATAATAAGTAATAATTAATAATAATAATAATAATAATAATAATAATAATAATAATAATAATAATAATAATAATAATAATAATAATAATAATAATAATAATAATAATAATAATAATCAATAAAATAATTTGGATACTAACAAATATTATGATGATATTAATAAAAAAATAGAAACTAATCATAATCAATAATAATATAATAATAAATAATTAATAATAAGCAATTGAATATAATGAATAATATAATAATATAATAATATAATAAATATGATAATAATATAATAATAATAATAATAATAAATGATAATAATAATAATCTGATAATAATAATAATATAATATATAAATAATATAATGAGAACATTTTATAAGATATCTTATAATAGCTTTTTAATAAACGATAATTTACTTAATAATAATAATAATAGTTTTTTAATAATAATAATAATATATATAATGAATAATATAATAATAATAATAATAAAATAATTATAAATAATAACAATAATATAATGATAATAATAATAATATCTAAACAAGATACACAAAAACATGTTTAAGATAGTAGATATTTAAAAAACAAATGTATGCAGTACATTCTATCCCTCCTATTCAGCAACTAGCATTGATTGATTATTTTAAACCTTCATTTAAAAAGTACTTGTTATTATAGCATATATATAATTACTAACAATTTCTGGAAAGATCCCTTTTAAAGAAATACTATATAAAGCCTTATTTGATCTGTGCTCAATAACTTGTTTTCTTTTCTTGAAATATACTTTTTAGTAAATTTATAGATGTTAGAATTAGTTTTTTATTTATATCAATTTGTTTAATTTCCATGAAATATAATTAAAGAGTCATAATAAAAAAAGTTAAATTAATAGCAATAAACAAAAATTTGAATTTTTGTAACAAGTTTTACATAAGCAAAAGTTAAAAACAACAACAAAGGTAATAGTAATCATGCAAAAATCGATAGAATAAGCCTAATTATTATTTTGTCGAGAAAAGTATCATGAAGAACAGCAAAGGATAGAATTTGACTGAATAATAGGAGTGATATTCATAAAATAAGCAATACATTGTTTTTGTCGAAAATTATAATGCAACTTAGAGAACACTTCCTGAAAATTTTGAAAGATCTCTTTGCAGAAAGTCTCAAATTTAGTGGATCTAAAATGTAATAATTATGTTTATATTTTATTAAACTTCTATTCGAAATTTTTTTTTTTTTCAGATGACCAAAAATTGCCACAGTAGAAAGAACACGAGAAAAAGATATTTATTATTATAAGTGATTTAATGAATCTAGATGTGACATTTTTCAACAAAATTAATCTGAGATAACTAAATTAGTGAACTTTAATCATTATTAACTATTAATTTTTTCATTCAATAGCAGTTTATAATTTTATATTATGTTATAGATTATATTATAGATACATGTTATATTATATTATAATTTTAGATTAATTTTAAAATAAAACAATTTATTATAACAAGTTGGATTAAACATGTTAATCAAAGTTAATTCTATCTACCAAATTTCGTATATTTCAACCCGAATGATTGGAAATCCTTACCGTTTACACACACACACACACTCAAAAAAAAATTTATTGTACATTTTCATACATTATAAAACTATAAGATCCATCAAAGGACCTTAAGAATAAGATATATGTTTTATATTTAGTTTAAAAGACATTATGCCTCACACCTCAACATTTTAATGCGTTTATCATAAATCTGATGATAAGATACAGAAAGCAAATTTACTAATTTTCCATAAAATAAAGATGAGATCCATACAATCAAATGAATTAAAAAGAGTTCAAGAAAATACCTTTTCATAGAATTCAATAAATATTTTTAAAACCATTTTCATAGCTACAACTCAAATATAATATACATTTCAGATTTGCCTAAAACCATGGAAGGACACACATACTTTGTAACACCTAAAATGAATTGGTATGAAGCTGTAAGTTATTGCAAGAGCCATGGTGCGAAACCATTCGTTCCAAAAACTCAGGTATATTATAGGAGATAATGCTCTTCATAATGATTGAGATCTTTATTGGAATATGTGAAAAATTCAGAGATTAATTCAGATAATTATTTGCAATGAATCACAAATTGCTTTCCTGGAAATATTAATGCTTGGAAGCATGCGATATTGTTCATTTTAGACAACAATTTACAATTCACTTTTTTTCGGAATCCAAAAGCTAATTTTAGCAGATTTAAGATGATCATGAATATAATATAAAGTTTTCATAAACCGTTCTTTTATGAATTATTAATTTAATAATAATTATAATCAATAAAACAATAATTATTGCTATAATTATTATTAAATTAATAATTATTAATTTAATAAATAATAATTTAATAATAAAAAAACTTAATAATATAATAATTTATTAATTTAATATTTTAATAATTATATTATTAATTAATACATAATAATTATTATTGATTAATTATTAATTAATAATCATTAATTACTAATTATTTACAATTAATATTATTATTCAATAATTAATAATAAATATTTATTTTTTATTAATTAATATATATTATTCATTAATTAATAATAAATATTTATTATTTTAGCCCTATTTGAGGGCATTTATGAGTCAGTTTTGGAGCAATTCGGGGTCGTTATTGACCATTAAATTTTGCTGGGTAGATATTTTAATTTTCATGCGAATTGCCTGGCCGTACTATGTTAGTTTTGTTACTATGAACTATTTGATTTCATAGGATGTTCAGATTATTCATGTTTATGTTTTGAATCGAAATGTAGGTGTTTAGATATATCTGGTCGGATATAAATCGTTTTGTCGTTCGGTTTCAAAAAATGGTTTCGGATTGATTATACTGCAGTCAAATTAATATTTACTGTATTTTGCAGCTTAAAAGCCAAGAAATAATGTGATGTTGTTTTAGAGATTCTGATCTTAAGTTAACATTATTTACTACTACTACTACGCTAATAATTAATAATAATTGATAATAATAATAATATTATAATATTAATATATAATTAATTAATAATTAAAATATAATAATATAATAATAATTAATATATATAATAATAATAATAATATAATAATATAATAATAAATAAATATAAATAATAAAATAATAATAATAATAATAATAATAATAATAATAATAATAATATTATAATAATAATAATAATAAATATATTAATAATAATAATAATATAATAATAATAATATTAATAATAATATAATATAATAATAATAATAATAAATGAAAATTTTTTTTTTTTTTTTTTTTTTTTGTAAAAAAATAAGTTTTTGATCTTTTTAATTTATTCAATTTGTGACGTCACCCGAAATATAATTTGTAAACAAACTTTTTTAAGTTCGATATAGTATTATTTTTTAAGCGATTTGTTCATTCTATAAAAATCAGAATGAAATTTCAGGTAGGGTAAGTAACTGTGAAATAAAAAAAAATGTGTTTATGCTAAATTTTACTTTGGTTAGCAATAAATATTAATAAATAGGGATTGCGCTGCAGCTGCAGATGGGCCATCGAACTCCCATTCAATTAAATATATTGAAACATCTAATAATTATATAGTTTATTTTTATTTTTTTTTATTTCTATTGAATTTGATTCACTTAAATGTAAAAAAAAAAAAATGTAAAAAACTAATAAATAAAAAAATTCATGATTTTTTGACAAAAAAAATCAAGTAAAAAAACCAATTAATTTTATTATTTGATCTTTTATGTGACATCCATAATAACAATATATTTTTATTTTTGTTTTATTTTTATTATTTTTATTTTTATTATAATTATAATAATAAATATTCATAAAAATAAATATTTTTATAAAAAATATTTATAATATAATATTTATAATAATAATGTTCTTATATTATAAATATTTATATTAATAAATATTTATATTAATAAATATTTATATTAATAAATATTTACATTAATAAATATTAATATAATAAATATTTATATTAATAAACATTAACAATAACAAATATTAATATTAACAAATATTAATATTAACAAATATTAATATTAAAAAACATTATATTAACAAATATTAATAATAAATATTAATACTAATAAATATTATTAATTAATTAATAATTAATTTTAATAAATATTAAATATTAAAATTATTAACTATTAATTATTATTTAATATTAATAAATATAATATTAAGAAAAAGAATACTTATTTAATGCAATAAATGATTAATATTATAAATTTAAATTAATACAATATTAATATAATAATTTAATAATAAAATCATAAATCATAATAAATAATAATTATTACAAATATAATTATTAGCATAAATTTAATTAAAAATTAAATATAATTATTAATGTTCTTTAAGTATTATTAATTTTATTAATATTTAATAATTAATAAATATTTTAATATTAATAATATTATTAATATTAGTAAAAATAAAAAATTATAAAGGAAATATTTTAATGATATAATAAATGATAAATTAAGAAATATAAAATATTAAATATAAATATTAAATATAAATACATATAATTAAAATAATAAAATTAAATAATAAATAATAAATATAAATTAATAATATAAATATTAATAATCTATAATAAATAATAAATAATAAATAATAAAGATTAGTTATAAAAAATAAATAATAAAAAAAAAAAATAATAAAAAAATTAAGAAAAAATCAACTAATATAAATAAAAAATATAAAAAGAAAAAACAAAATAAAATAAAGATAATATAATATAATATATAATAATAATATAAATAATAATAAAATAATAATAATAATATAATAATAATAATATATTATAATATAATAATAATAATATAATATAATAATAATAATAATATAATAATATATAATATATATAATAATGTTAATAATACTATAATAAAACATTATAATAATATAATAATAAAATAATCATAATAATAATAATAATAATATATAATAAATAATAATAATAATAATAATAATATATAATTAATTAATTAATCAATAATAATAATAATATAAATAATAATAATAATATATATTAATATTAACATAATATCAATAATAATAATAATATAATTATATATAATAATTATAATAATAGTAATAATAATAATAATAATATAATATAATATAAAATAATAATAATATATAATAATATATAATCAATCAATAAATAATAATATAATATAAATATAATTAATAATATTATAATAATAATAATAATAATATAATAGTATAATATAATAATATAATATAAATAAATTAATAATCAATAATAATAATAATATAATAATAATATAATAATAATAATAATAATATAATATAATATATAATATAATAATAAAATTAATATAATTAATAATATAATAATAATAATAATAAGTAATAATAATAATTAAAATAATATCTAATAATTATTAATAATATAATATATAATAATAATTAATAATAATAATAATAATAATAATTAATAAAATAATAATATAATAATAATAATAAATAATAATAATAATAATAATATATAATAATAATAATCAATAATAATAATAATAATAATATAATAATATAAAATATAATACATATAATTGTAATAAGTAATAAAAATAAAATTAAAGATAAAATAAAAAAAAATTAATAATAATATAATTATAATAATATAATAATATATAATTAATAATAATAATATAATAATAATAATAATATAATAAATAATAATAATAATAATATAATTAATAATATAATCAATAATAAATATTATATAGTAATATAAATTAAATAATAATATAATAATAATAATTAATATAATAATAATAATGAATAATAATAATAATAATATAATATAATAATAATCATATAATAATAATTATATGTAATAATAATAAATAATATTAAATAATAAAATATAAATAATAATATAATAATAATAATATAATAATAATGAATATTATTTATTATTATTATTATTATTAATCATAATACAATTAATCAATCAATATTATAATAATAATAATAATAATAATAAAACTTAATATAATTAATAAAATATAATAATAATACTAATTATAATAATAATAATAATTAATAATATCAATAAATTATAATGATATAAATAATATAATTGTATAATAATATATATAATCAATTAATAATAATAATATTAATAATAATAATGAATAATATAATAATAATAATAGTATAATATAATAATATAATAATATAATATTAATAATAATAATATAATAAATAATAATAGATAAATAATAATAATAATAATAATATAATTATAATAATATAATATTAATAATAATAATATAGTATAATAATAATAATAATTAATAATAAGATAATATATTAATAATAATAATATATAATATAATTATACTAATAATATAATAAATATATAATATAATACAGAGTAGGAAAGGTAATGAATGATATAATAAAATAAATAATATAATAATATAATAATAATAATTAATTAATAATAATATATAATATTATAGATGAATAATATTAATAATAATAAAATATATAATAATAATAATAATACTAATTAGTAATAATTAATATAATAATAATATATAATAATTATAATAATAATAATAATAAATAATAATAAATTGTAATAATATAATAATAAAACTATAATAATTAATATAAAATAATAAATTAATATAATAATATACATAAACATTATTATGAAATATAATAATAATAATAATAAATAATAATTAATAATATAATAATAATAGTAATATAATAATAATAATTAATTAATCATAATTAAAGTTCAATATATATAATAATAATAATATTTAATATTACATATAATAATATAATTTAATATAATTAATAATAATAATAATTATAATATAATTAATATAATAATATAATATAATATATAATAATAATCATATAATATAATATAATAATAATAATAATAATAATTCATAATTAATTAATAATAATAATAATAATATTAATCAATAATAATAATAATATATAATAATTATAATAATAATAATATAATATAATATAATCATAATATAACTATATCAATAATAATATACCTTAATAATGACTAATAATAATGACTTAATAATGATTAACAATAATGCATACTTAATAACAAAACTTAATAATAATAATAATAATTATTAAGTAATATAATAAATAATTAAAAATTAATTAATGATATAATATTAAATAATAATAATAATAGTAATAATTGAATAATAATAATAATAATAATATAATTATAATAATTAATATTAATATACAATATAATATATAAATTATAATAATAAATATAATAAATAATATAATAATAATAATATAATATAATCATAATATAATATAATTAATTAAAAAATGAATTAAAAATAATATAATAATGGTAATGAAAACTTAAAAAAACAAAAACAAAAAAAAATTAATATTATTAAATAATTAATAATAATATAATTAATAATAATAATAATAATAATAATTAAGTTAATAATAATAATAATTAATAATATAATATAATAATAATAATAATAATGAATAATATATAATTATCAATAAATAATTAATAATAATAATAATCTATAATAGTAATATAAAAATATTATATTGAATAATTAATAATAAGTAATAATAATGACATAATAATAATAATAATTAATAATAATAATCATATATGATAATAATAATTTAATAATATTAATTATAACATAATAATAATAATAATAATTAATATAATCATAATAATAATATAATATAATATTATTTTATTATTATTATAATAATAAAACAATTATCAATATAATAATAATATAATAATATTAATATAATGAATGAATATAATAATAAATAATAATAATTAATAATAATAATAATAATATAATAATTAATTAATAATATATAATCAATAATTTCTTAATTAATAAATAAATAATAATAATAATATAATGATAATGATATAATAGTATAATAATATAATAATAATAATAATAATATAATAAATAATAATAAATATAATATAATAATAAGTAATAATAATAAAATTATAATTAATAAATAATAATAATATTAACATAAATATAATAATAATATAGAATAATAATATTAATAATATAATTATAATAATAATAATTATAAATATAATAATTATTATACATAATAATAATATTAGTAATTAATTTAATAATAATATAATAAATTAATAATATAATTAAAAATAATATTCTAATAATAATAATAATAATAAAGATAATAATAATAATAATAATAATAATACATAATAATAATAATAATATATAATAATAAAAATAATAATAATAATAATGAATAATAATAATAATATAATAATAATAATAAATATAAGTAATAAATAATAAATTATATATAATAATTTAATAATATTAATATTCATAATAAATATAATAATATAATTATAATAATTAATAATAATAATATGATAATAATAATAAATCAATAATAATAATAATGAATAATATAATATAATATTAATGAATTATAATAATAAATATAAATAATAATATAATTTGTAATAATTATAATAAAAAATTAATAATTAAATAATAATTATTAATAATAATAATAATAATGATAATTTAATAATTATAATTTAATAATAATATAAAACTTATAATAATAATAGTATAATAATATGAAAAATAATAATTAATAATAATTAATAATAATAATAATATTAATAATTTATATAATAATAAATATTAATAATAATATTTAATAATATAAAAAATAATAACTAATATATACTGATTAATATAATACTAAATAATAATAATAATAATAATAATAAGAATAATTAATAATAATCGAATATAATAATAAAATAATAAGAATAATAATTAATAATATAATATAATAAGTAATGAATAATAAGAATAATAATAATAATTAATGATAATATTAATAAGTTTATATAATAAAATATAATTTAATTTTTATAAATAATAATAGTAATAATAATAATAATAATAATTAATAATATTATAATAATTATAATAATAATATAATTAAGTCAATATAATAAAAAATAATAATAATAATAATAATTATGATACATAATATACTAATTATAAATAATAATAATAATAATAATTAATAATAATAATGATAATTCAATAATAAAATAATAATAAATAATAATAATAATAATAATAATAATAATAATAATAATAGTATATAATAATTAATAATAATAATTTTATAATAATATAATAATAATATAATATAATATATATATAATAATAATATGAATGTAAAATAATAATAATAATATAATATAATATAATACTTATATATAATATATATAATACTTAATATAAAAATAATAATACTAATAATCTTAATAATAATAATAATGATACTAATATAATAATGAATAATAATAAATAACTAATAACTAATATTATAATAATAATATAAAAATAATATTAATAATAATAATAATAATAATATAATAATAATAATGAATATATGATATAATAATATATTAATAGATAATAATAATAATAATATAATACATTATAATAATAATATAATTAATTGACATAGTATAAATAATATATAATAATTAACTAATCAATAATAATAATAATCAATAATAATAATTAATAATAATAATAGTAAAATAAGAATCGAAAATTTAGTTTAAAAAAAGTATATAAAAAAATATAAAAAATATTAGTAATATACATAATAATTATAATAATAATAATAATATAATAAAAATAATAATAATAATTATATAATAATAATAATAATAATAATTTAAAATAATAATAATATAATAATATATTAATAATAATCATAAAATAATGATGACAATCATTGATAATTATATATTAATAATGAATATTCAAAATATAAAAATAATTCATAATATCATAAAAAATTAATGCATACAATTCATAGCAATTATAATAATATCACAATAATTCATCATAATAATAATTAATAATATCAATAACAATATTAATAGTACTTTCAATAATAATAATAATAAGAATAATAATAATAATATATAAAATTCAATAACAATAATAATATAATAATAATGCATGACAATTATAGCAATTCATAATCATAATAATTTATAAAATAGTACATAATAATATATATTTTTAAGTGATATTATACAAAATGTAAGAGTTAAGACAATATAAAAAACAATAAAAAATAAAGATAAATAAAATAATTAATAATAAATAAAAATAATAATAATAATAATAATAAATAATATAAATAATAATAATAATAATATATAATAATAATTAATAATAATAATATAATAATAATATTAATAATTATAATATCATCATAATAATAATATATGAATAATAATAATAATATCAATAACAATCAAGTAAAAAATAATAATAAGAATATAATAATTAAAAAAAAAAAAAAAAAAAAAAAAAAAAAAAATTAATATAGGGAAGGGATATATTAGTATTATTAATTAATAGATATAATAATAAATAATAAATAATAATAATTAATAAGGAAACAATAACAAGAACATTAGAAAATTAATTATTTAATAATAATCATAATATTATTAATAATATAATAATATAATAGTGTTTTGCAAAATGTATAATATAATATAACAGTGGATAATAAAATAATAATAATAATAATATCATAATAATAATATAAAATAATAATAATATAATAATAATAATTAATATAATATAAAATAATAATTAAATTAATAATTATATTTTAAAATAATATCAATGTAATATTAAAAGAAAGAATGAGTTATAGGAAGACACAAGTTTAATAAATAAGTAAAATGAATAATAAATATGTAACTAAAAGAATACATAAGATAAAAAGAATAATAATAATAATAATAATAAAATAAAATAGTAATTAATAATATAATAATAAATAATGATAATAATATATAATAATAATAAATAATATAATTAATAATAATAAAATTAATAATAATAATATATAAGTAATAATTAATAATATAATAATTATATAATAATATTATAATAATAATAAAATAATAATAATAATAAAATAATAATAATGATTAATATAAAAATAAAAAATAAAAAATAAAGATAAAATAAATAATTAATGAATAATTAATAAGTTAATAATAATATATAATAATAATAATAATAATAATATAATATGATAAATATAATAATAATAATATAAAAATAATTATAATATAATACATATAAATAATATTATAATTTGAATAATATATATAATCATTTATATTATAATAATAATATATAAATAATAATAATCAATAATGAATAATAATATATAATTAATAATAATATAAATAATAATAATAAAATAATATATCTAATAATATATAATATATAAGTTAATAATAATAATAATAATAATAATAATAATACTAATTAATATATAATAATATTAAATAATAATAAAATAATAATAATAATAATAAAATCATATAATAATAATAATAATAATAATAATAATATAGATAATAATAAATTAATAATTAATAATAAATTTTATATAAAATAATATTAATAATAAATAATAATAATAATATAATAATAATAATTATAATAATAATTTAATATTATAATAAAATAATTTAATTATACATAATAATAAAATATAATACTAATAATATAATAATAATAATAATAATAATAATAATAATAATAATAATATTAAATAGATAATAACAATAATAGTATTAATAATAATAATATAATATCAATAATTAATATATATAATATAATAATAATAATAATAATAATAATATAATAATAATTCTAATAATATATTATAATAATAATATAAGTAATATAATAATAATAATAAATAATATATATAATAATAAGTTATATTATAATAATAATAATAATAATATAATATTAATAATATAATAATAATAATATAATATATATAATTTAATTATCATAATTAATAATTTAATAATTATATAATAATTTCATAATAATAATATCTATAATATAAATAATTAATTAATAATTGTAATAATTAAAATAATATAATAATCAAAATAATACATAATATTAATAATAAAATAATAATAAAATAATATCAATAATACATAATAATAAATAATATAATAATACATAATAATAATATAATATAATAGATAATATAATAAATAAATAATAATAATAATAATAATAATATTATAATTATAATATTATATAATCATCAAAAATTAATAAATAATATAATATTTAAAAAATAATACTAATATAATAATAATAATAATAATAATATATATAATTATATAATAATAATATAATAATAATAATAATACATAATAATAATAATAAATAGTAATAATAATATATGAATAATATAATATATTATATAATAATAATAATAATAATGAATATAATATAATAATAATAATAATACATTAATAATAATAATAATAATTAATAATAATGAATAATAATATAATATAATAATAATAATAATTATAATAATAATAATAATATAATGATATAATATAAATAAATAAAATAAAGATAAAATAAAATAAATTATAATTAATAATACTAATATTAATGTAAGAATAATAATAATAATCAACAATATAATAATAATAATAATAATTATAAAATAATGATAATTAATTATAATAATATAATATATAATAATATAACTAATAATAATATAAAATTAATAATAATAATAATATTAATATAATCAATAAATATAATAATAATATAATAATAATAATAATAATATAATAATATAATAATAATAATAAAAATAATAATAACATATAGATTACATATAATAATAAATAAATAGATAATAATTAATAATAATAATAATAAATATTATAATAAATAATATATAATAATAATAATAATAATAATATATTATAATATAAAATAATAATATAAGTAATAATAATAATAATCTAGTTAATAATAATGAATAATAATATATAAATAATAATATTATAATTTTAAGTACTATGATAATAATAATAATATTACTGATAATAATAATAATAATAATTAATTTATAAAATATAATTAAATAATAATAATATAATAATAATAATAATTATACATAATAATAACAATAATGAATAATAATAAATAATAATAATCATTATAATTATAATAATTAATAAATAAATCAATATAATAAAAATAATAATAATATAAAAAATTTATATATAATAATTAATAATTATACTAATGAATAATAATAATAATTAATATAATAAATATTATATATAAATATAATAAATAACAATGTAATAACAATAAATTAATAGTACTTATTAATAATAATATAATAATATAATAATAATAATATATAATAATAATAATAATATAATAATAATTATAATATAAATAATATAATAATAATAATAATATAATAATAATTACTATAAAATAATAATAATGATAATCAATATAATAAAAATAAAATAAGATAAAAATAAATAAAATTAATTAATAATCAATAATAATAATAATAATATAATAATATATAATAATAATAATAATCTAATAATATATACTAATAATATAAATATAAGATATTAATAATAATATATAATCAATGATAATAAGTAATTATTAATTAATAATAATATAATAAGATATATAATAATAATAATATTATAATCATAATAATATAATAATAATAATAATAATAATAATCAAATAATAATCATATAATAATTATAATAATAAATTATAATAATATAATATAATAATAGTAATAATAATAATAATAATAATAATATAATAATAATAATAATAATAATTAATCATAATATAATAATAATATATTCAATAATATAATAGCACCTAATGATAAATTAAAGTATTTTATTAATAACTAAACAGTATAGTTAATAATAATAATTTGTAATAATAATAATAAATAGTAATGAATATCATCATATAGACTTATATAATATAATAATCGAATATATATAATGATCAATAATAATACTATTATAATATAAACATATAATAGAGATTAATGATCAATAATAATAAATAATAGTAATTCAATATAATTAATATATTAATATAATAATAAATAATAATACATATAATAATATTAATAATAATAATAATAATAATAATATATTAATTAATAATAATATATAATAATCATAATATAATAATAATGTTTAATATAATATATTAATATAATATTATATAATAATAATAATAATATAATAATAAATAATAATAAATAATAATAACTAATATAATAATAATAATAATAATAATAATGTAGTGTTTAAAAATCACAAGAATATATAATAATCAATAATAATTATACTCTTAAATAATTTATTTACAATATTAAAAATATTTCGAATTTAGTAATTCAACGTTGATGTTAAAAAAAATAATAATAATAATAATTTCAATTTTTTAAATTTTCAATTTTAAATTTTATTCACGTTAAGATTATAATTTTCTTACAAGATACAATAAGTTACAACTGATTATAGCAATTCATTTAATAACAGATTTTTTTCTAGTAATCTGAAAGGGGTCTACTATTTGCAACACAGTTTGTGTCGTTTGAGACCCGAAATATAATTAATCACAAGTATAAAAATATAGATTAAAATCAATATAATAATAATAAATAATAATAACAATAATAATAATTATAATAATATAATAATAATATAATATACTCTAATAATAATATAATACAATAAACATTAATAGATAATAATAGATAATAATAATAATCATAATTTATAAAGTTGTGTTATAATGTATAAAAGACTAGAACATTAATAATAATAAATATAATAATAATTTATAATATAATTACAATTATAACCATATTATTAGCTATAATAATAATAATAATAATTAATTATATTATAATAATAATAATATAAATAATAATAAATAAAATAATAATATAATAATAATTATAATATAAGAATTTGCTAATTTTTATGAACAAAATATATTTAAGAATAATAACAACAATAATAATAATAGATAATAGAATAATAATTAAAAATAATAATAAGAAATAATAATTAATAAAATAATATAATAATAATATAATAATAATATAATAATAATCATAATAATGTAATAATATATTAATAAATAATAACTTAATAATAATAATAAAGAACAGCTAAACAATAAGATTCGCTATAACAGTAATAGATTATAATACAACAGATAAATGTAATAGTTCACAACATATAATTCAAACAGTAAATAATAAAATAATAATATAATAATAATACATAATAATATAATAATTAATCAATAATAATAAAATTAATAATAATTAATAATAATAAGTAAAAATAATTATAACAATAATATTTAAGTACTAATAGTAATAACAGAACAATAATAATAATAGATAATAATAATAAATAATATAATCATATAATAATGAATAATAAGCTCATTATGAAAATAATACCATCAATCGGAATGATAATAATAATTAATATAATATTAAATGATAAAAATAATCCAAATGATAATAATAACATGAACAGGTATTTGAGAAGCCGACATATCTTTTGAGTTCATCCAAGAATGAAACTAATAACAATAGAAGATATTAATATTAATAAATAATAAAAATAATAATAGTAACATTAATAATAATAATAAATATACAATATAGACGTTAATATAATAATATAATAAGTAATGATTAATATTTAATAATCATATATAATAATAATAATAATAATTATATAATCATAATAATATAATATATAATAATAAGATAATAATATAATAATAATTAATAATAATATAGTCAATTAATAATAATAATAATAATAATATATGATAATAAATAATACTAATAACAAATATAATATATAATCATAATAGATAATAATATAGTAATACATATAAAATATAATATAATAATAATAAAAAATTAATAAAATATAAATGAAATATAATATAAATAAGATAAAATAAGATAAAATAAAAATAAAATTCATTATAATATATGATATTAATGTAAATATTAATAATATATTTAATGATATACTAGTAAATAATTTATAATAATAATAATTAATATAATAATCAATGAATTTAATCAATTTTTATTAATGCATAATTAATAATATAATAATATATCAATAAGAATATATATAATTTATATATAATATATAATAATAAAATAATAATATATAATAATATCAATAATAATAATAATAATAAATAATAATATAATAAAAATAATAATATTAATATAATAACTAATATAATCATGAATAATAATAATATAATAATAATATTAATATAATAATAATCAATAATAGTAGTAAAATTAACGATGATATAATAACAAATTTATATTCCATTACGTTAATATTTAATATAATTTTTTAATTAAATAATCAATAGTTTTAATTTTAATATAATGAGAATAGCTAAATATAATAATAATTGAATAGATAATATACTATTATTCTTATTAATAATAATTAATAATATAATAATAATATAATATAATAATAATAATAATAATTAATCTAATAATAATATAATTATAAATAATAATACTGTTAATAATAATAATAATATAATATAATACTAATATAATAATGTAATTAATAATAGGAATAATAATATAATAATAATTATATATTAAATAATAATAATGAATAATAATAATGGTAATATATAAGGTATTTTGATAATAACCAATGTTTTGTGTTGTGATATATCTCTGAAATTCTTGCACTATTTCTCTTATAAAAAAAACATCCGGTAAAAATCTAAAATCTGTTTCAAAGTATTTGATCTGTTTTGCTTTCCAAGGATGAGTTTATCTCTTACGGTGGCTCTGGACACTTAAACGGATTTTTTTTATGCATGTACCCGTTCAATGACATCCGAAGAGGCAAGGCATCAGTTCTTATATGATCGGTACAGGTGAGATATGATAATATTCCTTAGATTTATATTTTTTCCTGTATTTGCAGACCCAAATTCAACAATTTGTTATCTTGGTGTACGTATAATATAGATAATGAGAAGAAGTTGAAATTTCTCTTATTAATAGATTGTTATTTCTATTACAGAGAATGCAAATAAATATTTATGGATTTCGAGTAGTAAATTAGGGAAAATTAGTGAATAATAATAGTCAGAATTAGTCAAAGCCACTCCCGGCCTCGTCAATTTTCACTATTTATATCAGAAAATTACTTTCCTTATATATTCTAAACTATACAAATTTAAATGTTTTACACTTGAAAAAATTAAGAAAGTTTAGAAATTTAATTTTAAATATTAACACTAAAACTTTTTCCTAAGAAGCTACGACGACCAACAATTTTTGTGTTAGCAAACCATAGATCAAAAATCCGAGTGGTTGATCTTAATTTATTTCATTATTATTTTGAAATGAACTAGTACAAATGGGTCGACAGGAAAAGGATCGACACATCAATTATTATTATTCAATTAAAAAATAATTGGTTATTTTAGAGTTTCTTTAAATCCCAACAACTAACTTAACCTAACCTAACTTAACCTAACCTAACTTAACATATCCTAACGATTGCTTCGGGTTGTATGCAAATAATTTTTGATGTCGTGTCGCCCATTTGACCTGTCAACCATTTTCCCTGTTGACTACTTAGGCTATTCCCCTGTCAAAATATATAACACTGAAAAGAATATTTGCAATTATTTCATTGAATATGCAAACCTATTAAGTTCTTTTATATAAAAGTTCATGTTAAGAAGTAAAATGGGCACCTCAAGAAACTAATTATGATACGTTATTATATATCTATATTATATCATATATTATATCATATTATATTATTATATTATATATTAGTATTTATATTATATATATATATTTTATATATATTATATGTATATTAATATAATATATACCGTATAATATAATATATTTATATATATATAAATATAAATAAATTTCTTTTAATATATACTATATATCTATATATTAATATTATATATATATTTCTTCTATATTATATATATATATATATATTATATATATATATTAATATATATATTCATAATTATAATATTTATATAATATAATTATTTTATATATATTATTTATATATATCATATATATATATATAACTATTATATGTATATTATATATTAGTATATATTATATTTTATATAATATAATATATATATATATATATAATATTAGTATATATATATGTTATTTTTGTATTATATATATATACTATTATATATTATTATATATGTATATAATATATTTTTTTATATTATTATTAATATTTATATATATATATATATATTTATACTTATATTATATATTATATAGTATATATTATATATATATATATTATATATTTATATATTATTATAGTTATATATATACTATATATATATATACATATACTTATATATATATATATATTATAATATATTTATGTATATATATAATATATATATATATATAATATATTATATATATATATTATATATATTATATATGTATAATGATAATTTATTATTAATATATAATATTATATTATATAATAATTAATTTATATATATATATTATACTTATCTATAATATATATATATTTATTATATATATTATTATATTAGAATATATATTTTTTTATACTACATATATATATAATATATATTATATAATAATATATTATATATTATTATATATTTATATATTTATTATATTATATATTATATATATATATATGTAATGTTATATAATATTATATTTATATTATATATATATAATATTCTATATATTATATATTTTATATATATATATATAATAATATTCTTATATTTCTCATAAATATATATATATATAACCATGCAGAAATGATGTGTATATTATATACTATATCGGCGGTTATAGCTCTGATTCGTCCGTTATTCATGCCATCCTCTCGCGCGGTCTCTCGGCCTCTATAACTCTCTCGACTCTCATTAATAGTCAGACTCTTATAATAATTTCTTAGTTCTTGATCTCTTCGCAAGGATATTATAAAACATGGAAACTTAGGTATGATTGAGGATTGCAACAAATAAATAGGAGGTAGAATGCAATTAGACCACTAAAGAGTTTCTTTTTACGGGATGACATTTGAAATTAAGAACTCAAACAAACCCTTCAATCTTTGATTTTCTAAGGGTCTTTTACTTCAAACATTTCTTAACTCCTTTATTTGACATCAAGAAAATGCCCATAAATTCATATAAGCACTCTTTTCTTTCTCAACAACGACAACATTATCATCCCGTTCGATAACGAGGTAACAAACATTGTTAGTACTTATAAAGATGATTAACATCAACAAATGTACTAATTTTTAACTACAACGACACTTTTCTCTTCTTACAACCTCTTTAAAACTCACAATCACCTTTAATAACATACTTCAAACAACTTCTCTATAGAACTTCCCATTTTATAATGATCTTAAAAATCCCTCCTTCTAAACTTCTCAATTCAATGGCCATTACCTAAACAACTAACATAACACCCCTTAAGTCCCATCATTTCAACGTTTGATTCTCATCACTTAAGCTTACCATGGTATGCCATGTCCTTAAAACCCCTCTTAGCATATTTTACAGCATATTAACAAAACTGAAAACCTCATTCTCAAACAAAACATTCAACACAATACATTAACTCCTTAGATTTTGTGTTGTTTCTCTTTACTTTGTCCTGACCCTTTTACATCTTCTTCTTGAACAGCTACCATCACTGAAAACTAATATCCCTCTTGTTCCCTTATCCCTTATTAAAACTTATCCTTTTACTCTGACATATTATTTTCATTTTTAACACTTTTTCTATAAACAAAACCAAGGTTAGTATGGGTTCTTGCTCTCTCCCATCTTAGCTAATATCTTTATGGAACTTATTGAACTTTACTACATTCTTCCACCCCCTTCTCCCGAATACAAATGGTTTAGATATGTTATGTGTCTTTTGCGACCGTCCTGTCTCAATACCAACACAACTGACATTCTTATCATCAATAACAAACCATCGAACATAAAATTCCACCTTGAACTTCTCAAGCTATAACTCCTTCCCTTCTGACCACTTGATGACTTGGTCTTCTACACCAACACACAATTCTCTGTGTACAGGAAACCTACTTGCTACCCCAACTACATTCATTGGCTCTTTCCTACTTCTTCAACTAAATTGTACACTTTCCTCTCTCTTTTCTTAGCGCTTAGAATCTGTTCGCCTACTTTCCTTCAATCTGAAATCAATTTGATTTCCTCAACTTTCACAAAACTTTCCTACCATCATTATATTATTATTTGCCCTCGTAAAGCAAAAACCTTTGCTACACAATCATATTAAACATGTTAAACTTACTTCTATTTCCTCTACCATTCTGCCGATTCCCGTACTCATAAATTCTTCCCTAAATCTATAAACTGTTTCATTTTCTAATACTCTTCTTTGAAAGATTATTTAAAACCTCTTAACAATAAATATCACTCTCAATGTGTCTTTAAGATTCCCATGCGCGTGATTTGCAAGAAATTAAAACATTGGAGAACTCATGATTTTTCTCGCCGTATTACCAGCATAAGTATACGACTACAATGGATAACCCAACTTGCATTATCTACAAAGAATTCCACAATCAAAACATCAATCTAATAAGTGACACCATCATTGGCACGAAACTGTTTGCAGAAATTTTACGGATCTTTTTGCATACGATAGCTTAATGTAATTTCAGTATTACATAAAAAACGACTTTCACATAGATCCCATCGATGAACAACATATAACTACATACACTCCTCACCTTTTTTTCAAAAAATCGCAAAAAATTTTATTGATATTTATATTTTGTTAATTTTTATTTTTTTTAATCATTATGTATTATTTATTTTGTATAAAAAGAACTGCATCTAAAAGAGGGTCGATTAGACCGAAAGCTCATGCCTTTAATTTATTGTTAAGATTTATTTATGAGCATATTTATTTTGTTTTACTCCTATTTATTTGCTGTATCTCAAGATTTCATACCTAAGGGGTAAAAACTAGTGAGATGATTCTAGATTTAGCTGCAAAAAAACGCTAATTTCAGGATGTAATTTAGCCGCTTTGGGCGAATAGTAGAAGCATCGAGTCAAGTCAAAGAAAATTATCTAATTTGAATCAGTCTTTAAATGCATCAGACAGTGTAATGGATGTTACCATCTCTTGCCAATTCTATTAATTGTTCTCGCATTGAACTTTTTCTACACAATTAACGTCTCTCAACACCAAATAGACCAATTATCACACCTATTTTTAAACATATATTGATCTTTGTTATTATATATTATATATTATATATATATATTATATATATATCTACTATATATTTATATATATTAATATAGATATATTATTATATTAATATATATTTATTTATTGTTTTATACAATCACCATAATCCGCCAGGTGCAGGGTGGCGTTGGCGATTGATAAGGGTTTAAGCTTATCAATACCATTCATGAAAAATTAAATTATATGATAGAAGGGGTATTCAGCCCTTCTTATTCAGACGGGAAGAGAATCTTCTGATTGACTCGAACGGCGACTACGAGATTTGCAGCTTCACACCAATGAAATCACAATCTTCCAATATTTAAAAATATTCAATTTTTTCTTTGTTTAGAGTATCTGCTCATTCAAATAATATAAAAGGAAGGTGGCCGAAAGTTATTGTTGTCCTCATCTCAGATTTTAACGTTTATTTAAAATATGTAATTAAATTTTAAAATTATTTGAATTTCTACATATAGATATTTTTTTTAGTTACAGAATGGGGTTGCTTATATTCTTCTTTGAAACAAAATTGAGAGGATTAAAGAAATAGAGAAATAAGTTGTACTTCAAAACACTAAATTTTTCTCTATTCTTTCTCCAGTCTTCCTTCTGATGTTTCTCTTTTTTCGCTTTCCCTTCTGTTTTACCGCGTCTTTACTCGATGACCGCGAATTTGCATTATTATTATAATATTATATATTTATATATATTATATTATATATATATATATATTATATTATTTAATATATATATAATATTATATATATATATTATATATATATATTATTTATATTATATATATATTATATTATTATATATATTATATATATATATATATATAATATATTTTATTATATATTATAATATATATATTTATTTATTTTCAATATTATATATATATATATAAAAATTAAATAATTTTTACAATTCTTGTGAAGCAACAAAAGTAAAAAAAATTCATTTGATTAGATTAATAAATAAATCAAGATTGCATGGAAGTAATATTGAACAATATTTATTTTGCTGTACAACAAATTAGTATCTATGCTATATATATTAATTTATAATATATTATATATTATTTTATACATATACTATATTATATATATATATATATATATAATATATACTTATATGTAATTTTTATTATATATATATTTATATACTAATATATATATATATATATATATAATATATTTATATTATATAATATATTATAATATATATTATATATATATATATATATATATATATATATATATATATATATATATTATATATATATCTAATATGTATAATATATATCATATTATATATATATATATTAATATATAATATATATATTATATATATATTATATAGATTATATATTTTATATATATATATATATATATAATATAATTTATATATATAATATTAATATATATATTATGGTAATGTGGCTGATGACCCGCAAACTTGAGTAGTTTTTTTTTTATGTTGAAAAAGTTTAAAATGCAGTATAATTGACCAGAACATTGCTTTCAGGTGTTTGAAGCTCAGATTCTTTTTTTTTTAATTTTTTTTAAAATTGTATGAACTTATTTCGAAATGTTTTGTTTAGTTATTAATTATTTTCTTAGGTACGAATTTTCGTTCAAATAAAATAATGAATTATTTTTATTAAATTAAATATAAATACGTTTTACAAATAAATTAAAAAGGAAATATCAGAAAGAGCCAGGAGAATTATCTCAAAAAGTATACAGGAAAACCAAATAATATTTGGAATCAGCCGTTGTAAACTAGCTCCGGAAATGTAAAAAAAAAAAATCGAAAAAGTACCTCCTTAAAAAAATAATTACATATTTGGAACAGCGTATAAAGCTTATTATATGCAAAGTCGTTTTATGATTAAAACTAACGAATACCCAGGGTAGACCGCATTGATACCATGAGTCGGGGTCTTCTCGCTTCTAGCGGGGGACAACGGGGGGACTTTGTCCCCCCTCTGTACCCCATCGGCTCGACACCCATAATGAAATTATTTCTTGAACTTCCATTTTAGAGGGCCTCGAGCGAATGGGGGACGAGGGTGACGAACGACTTTACATATTTATAGCTTTATTACGCTAGTTCCCCCTCCGGTTTTTTTTTTTCTCTAAGTGACTCCTTCAGTTTTTTTTTTTTTTTTTTTTTTTTGATTTTTTTTTTTTTTTTTTTTTTTTTTCATTCGGTAATAGCTTTATACGCTGAATTCAAGATATGTAATTGGTTTTCTTGTAAGTTTATTACATTTCGAGATAATTTTCTGGCCTTTTCTGGTATTTTGCCTTAAAAAAATAAATATTATTAAACTGGATAAGTTTTTATAAAGTACCAAAAATCGTACAAATATTTTGTTTATTCGCTCCTTCATGGTCTCTCTCTCTCCTCTCTCTCTCTCTCTCTCTTACTCTCTCTCTCTCTCTATATATTATATATATATATTATATAATATATATTATATATATATATTATATATATTACTATATATATTTTATATATATATATATATATTATTATTTATATAAATTATTATATATATTTATATTAATATAATATATATTATTATATATATATATTATATATATAATCTATTTGATTATATATATATTATATTTAATATTTATTTATATAGTATATATATATATTATATTATATTATATCTATATATTATACTATATATATATATAGTATATATAATTTATATATATATAATATATATTATATATATATATAATATATTATTATATTACCATATACTTATATAATTATTATATATATTATATATACATATACTATATATATATATATATTATAATATATTAACTATTAATTATAAAAGGAAGTTAATTTAAACTTTAAAATATTCGACTTCAAGAAAATCAGTAGATTTTATATAATTTTTTTTACCGTGCATCTGAAATTTAAACACAAATGTAAATAATAACCTAAAATTTACTGACTCAGAAGAAACGCGGGTATCCAGCTCACTGAACCATATTATTACTATATTTTATATATTAATATTATATATATATATATATATATATATATATATATTTATATATATATTATATATTATATTTTATACTATAATATATATATATATATATATATTAATATATATATTATTTATATTAATTATTTATATATATTATATTATATATACTTATTATATATATATATATTCATAAAACAAATTATTTCAATTGCTATATATAAACATATAACAATATAAGATTAAATATTTTTATATCATATATATATATCTATTTTATATATTATATATATATATTATATATATATATAGATAATATATATATATGGGTTAATTGCTGAATTTTTTCTTACGTTCTTCTTGGTGAAGTTTGTTAATAATGAAAAAGTTAAAATTTACCTATGAAGAGAATAGTATTCATATTTACAGTTATTGGTGAAGCGCGATAATTTTTTATTCTTGTTTTTTAATTTTATTTATATTTTAAAGTTTTTTTAACAATTTTATTTAATTATAACTGTATTGGTGCTAAAAAAATTGTTCAAGATTGTTCTTCAATATTTAATTATTTATTTATGTTTCTTATGATATTTAATTACATTTACATTAAAACAAGAGAATATTATATCATATAGTGTGTAATGAATGCAATACCTACTTGCCAGACTTAACAAAAATCCTTATTTTTATTTGAAATTTGATTACCTTAGGTAAGGTTACGTTATGTAACGTTATGATTAAGTCAAAGGTTAGGATTTTGGTTAGTTTGGTTAAGTTGGGTTAGTTAGGTAGGTTAGGTTAGGTTAGTTAGGTCTAGGTTAGGTTAGGTTAAGTTAGGTGTAGGTTAGGTTAGTTAGGTTAGTTATGTTTTAGGTTGTTAGGTTAGGTTAAGTTAATAAAGACATGACCACCAGAAGTTGTTTAGATTATGGGGTAGATTAGGTTATAATGCATTAGATTAAGAAAGTTCATTTTTGTTAAAATAAAATTTATTATATTTCACAGTTGTGCTACTGTATCCAATATGCATTGCGTGAACAAAAATGCCAGGTGGAAAAGTCTGGAGTGTTTTTTAAAATAAAACTAAAAAACAAAGGATGACTAAAGATGATTGTTTATATATTTGAGAGTATGCATTGTAGGTAAAAGAAATGAGGAAAATTCTTTGAAATTTTATTATCAGGATGTAGATTAATTTTTATACAGTACAAGTTATATATATATATTTATTATATATATATTATATTTGCAAAATAAATATAACTATGTAAATACATTCTAATTACATATCATAGATATTCTATAACCATACAAAATATAATATATATATATGTTATAAAAGGAATGTATGTTGAATTATAAACTTCACTTCCATTTAATATATTATCTTAATGGAAGTATTTTTTTTACCAAATTTTAAAAATTTAAACTAAGTTGAAAAATTTACCTAAAATTTTATGAGTTAGAGAAAAAGGTAAGGATTTATTAACATTGGCCATATTTATACTAATTATATATTTTATATGTTTATATAAAATATATATATACATGTAATATATATCTAATATACATTCATAGTTTCTATAATATTATAATATATATTTATATATATACTACTATATTATATATAGGTTCTTTTTCGGTTAACCCCCACAACGATATATTTCTTTTTCGGTTAAACCCCCCACATCGATATATCGATTAAGCCAAACGTCTTCCTAGTTGCATAATGAAGAGAAGAAGCTTTTACAAGTCTTTTATCTTTCAGTCTATGATTTAATAAAATTGTATTTATATGATATTTAACCTTGATCAAGTTTTAAATCTGATTTATTTGTTTAATTTAATTTCGGATAGTGTCAATTAATAACTTTATTCTTACTATAGTTGTTATCTAAGAAAGATGTCTTTAATAAAGTTAGTAGTAAGAGATATTAACACTAAAAAAAAGCAACAGAATTTTTAATTGCTAAAGAAATCCTTCATTCTAGTCGTACTTGCAAGAATGGCCATAAGATGAAACTTTGCGTCAATGCTAAAATTGAAAGATGGCGTTGTTACAGTAGAGATTGTAGAAAGAGATAAGCCTACTCGGAAAGCATACGTGGTTGACGCAGTCATAGGATTCCATTTAACACCTTAAATATTTTTTATTTTAGTTCCGGTGTTCATTAAAATGAATACAGCAAATTTTGTACCTCTGTAGTCAAATTAAGTATAAAAACGATCATAGACTACAAGAATTATTTACGAGAAATATGCGAGCTATCAATATTAGAAGCTCAAAATTCAATTGGTGGATACAACACCATTGTAGAGATTGATGAGAGCTCATTCTCAAAGAGAAAATACAATAAAGGCAGAATGTTCCCAAATCAATGGGTTTTCGGCGGGTTATGCCGAGAAACAAAGGAATGCTTCTTATGTTTGGTACCGAAGAGAAATGCAAACTTTACTAAGCATAATTTCAAGAAGAATACGGAAAGGTAAAATTATTATTTCAAATGGATGGGGCGCTTATAAGGATATTTCAAAGATCAAAGATATGGATTACAAACATGAAATAGTTAATCATTCAGAGAATTTCATTAATCCATATAATGGAAGCTCATACGCGACTATGAAAAGATTATGGGATTCTGAATTAGGAACAGGAGAAGCGGAACTAGTCGTTTTAATGTTGCAATCAATATTATTACGAACAGATGTTGGCGACAAAAAATAATAAAAGGAGATGGACCTATTTGAGGGAGTTATTTAAGGAAATATGTCAAATACTTTCCTGCTAAAATTTAAGACAAAAATAATTTAAATTGTTTAGTTTATTAAATTAATAATTAAATTTATAAAATAATCGATATATCGTAGTGGGGGGTTTAACCGAAAAAGAACCTATATAATTATAATATATATATATTATATATATATATATATATATATATATAATATATTATATAATATATATATATATATATATATATATATATATTATATATATAATATACTATATATATATTATATATGTGTGGTGTGTGTGTGTGTTGTGTGTGTGTGTTTGTTGTGTGGTGTGTTGAATTAAAAGTTTTTAAATAATTCGGATTATTATTGAATTATTAAATTATTAACGTTTATTAAGATTTTTAGGAAAAATTGCTTAGTAATAACACGTTAAAATTTTGACAGATGGTATTAAATAAATAAGTGTTAAATGAGGTTTGGCAACTTTCCTGAACAAGTAACCTTATTGATTTCTTACAGGGCCGGACTGGCTCCTTTTGGCGGGCCGGCAAAGATTGAAAAGGGCGCTCCGTACCGGGGAATTCTTAGAGGGAATGGATTATTGGAAATAATATAATGTTTGAAAATTAGGCTTGCATCCTGTAAATAAGCAATTTACTCTATTTTTGTACTTTGGGACATAGTGAGGAAAAAGTAAGCTTCTTTTTTATGTAGTTTACTTTACAATTAAATATTTTTATAATTTTTATAATACCTACCTAACTAGGTCCCTGCTAGAAAAAATAAGCATACTAATTAATTACGAGTGGACTTAAAAATGAGATTGAGTAATATTTAGTTTTAGGCAACCAAATCACACTGTTGAAGCTATAATAATCTAAACTACTGTAATACCTCAGTAAATATTTAAAAGGGACACACACAAGTCACATCGGTAATGAAAAACCAAGCAATATTGAAGAAAAAGTATTTCTTTTTAATTATGATTTAATTGTTACAAATAATAGAATATACTTTATAACTAAAAGAAAAAATTGCTCTACAATACCTTGGTATACAGAGCACAGACACAGCAAACTAAGAAAGGTTATGTGATATCGAAAGATTGTTTACTAACCTAACAGTTTTTGGCACATTCTTCACTGGTCCCTGGCTACATTTATCTATCATTCAATAACTCTTTATTGCAATTATTAAAAACAAGTCTCTTTATCTACATTACTCATGAAAGAAGTATTTATATATGAACTAATTAAGTATATGTACTTTATAATAATATATATCACTTATAGATCGCTATTCTATTAACTTAATTTATAAATTTATAAAATAAACCCTATTTTAACAGTGACTTTGTCAGGTATGGTTAAATTAACAACTTGTAAGCTATATATATAGGATTGTGTTAAATAATCTAATATGTGTGAGAGTAAGATACTAAAAATACAACAATAAAGTGGTACTCTATATAGTAATAAAACACGAAAACATAAGTTTATATGTCTGTGAGCGCTATAATGATCCATAATGATTGTCTTCTCATTTTATAAATTCAGATTCTTAATAAAATTACTTACCAAATCACAGATTCTCTTTCAGCTCTATTATATAGTAATTATCTTGTATTCTTTTTAATGTAGTTTTTCAGCCATTGTAAAACTTTTATACTAATCTGCAAACTGTTTCAGCTCAAGTTATTAGCTCTATCATATACATGACCTGATTCTTTCAACTTTACAAAGTTTAGATATTACAAAGAACTTCGTAGGAAGAACTGTATCAAGCCATTCGTCATCTTTAATAATTTCTTTGGGATCTTTCTTTCGCAACTAATGGAGCACCTTGTTTGGATAAATCTTTCTTCGTATTGTTCCTGGCACGATCCTAAACTGACAAGATCAATTTATCAGTTCTTGAGCAGTTTGAGATTTCCACGGCTTCATCTATTGATTTTTCACTAGGCATTACCTTTTCCTTTGAAGTTCTTTTTTCCTTGAAATCTAATTCTACTTTTAATAAAATACTGTATCTTCTAATTTTGCTACTTAACTGTACTTGCAGTATATTTTGTTTTTGAATACAAAGCCTGAAACTGTTTATCACTCCTTTTATCTCCTACTTGCTGAAGCAGCTTCTCTCAAGTTCCAAGCTGTAGAATAGTCAATGGTTTTACTTCGTAAATATATTTTGAAATGGCAGATATAACAAGAAATAATCTATAAACAATAGACATAAATAGTTTTTAATTTTGAACCATTGACTGATTAAATTCCTTGCCATAGTTTTAGTTTGCATTTTGATATTTTTTTAAAACGGTAATAAAATGATAGTTTCTCTGCGCTTTACGCTTTCTCATTCTTTAAAAATCCTCATTCGATAATCTGAAAAGAGGCTTTTATGTTTTTGTCCACAATTGTGGCTACAATTTTTTTGCAACTTGTTGTGCATTTTTTCATGTGCAATATTCTTTCTTTTTTCCCTCTCCAGTACGGCCATTCTTTTATAAGACGGGCTTAGAAAACCAGCTGATTCTACCACCAATCCAACCAAGTTTTTTCTGCTTGGAGCAACTTTACTGTTGAATCAGCTACTTCCAAGTTCAGATGTGTCCCATACAGTGAGTGTAAATAAGATCTTCATTGCCTTTGAACTGAGCTTGTAGGACCGATTAATTAAACACCTTTTACTATGTCTAACTTCCGTCCAATGAACAAGCAATATATTTGGATGGTGGCAACGCCACCCTTGGCTAATTCTGATTTTATAAGCTCGTTCAAAGCCAATCCAAATGAATCATCGACTACTGTTATTTTTAAAAGTCTTTCATATATCTTTCCTTAAGACATAGCGGACGCAAATCGCCAACTGGTTCATAAGCAGCTACATCTTGAGTACTATCTACCATACGCTGAATATTATGCTATCATGAAGGTCTTTCAAATGATTATACGGAACAATCGACAATTATTTAAGTAGCTTGTTGATAAAGGTTTTGACAAAAAATGTCAACAAAGAGCCTGTCCAGTCGGTTTTTTAGTTAACTTTCCAGTGGCTTTCTGACATGATTATATTGATAAAAATCACTAATACATATAATATTAACCACATGACCAGTTTCTGAGTAGAAAATCACCTATAATTATCTTGTTAGTGAGTATTTCAATAGTATAAAGCCCCTTCTGCTTTATTTCCCTCATACTGTACGCAATGCCTTTGTATTTCCCAATAAAAACAAAGACTATATTTATATATAAACATATTTTTTCACGTGATATATATATATTAATAACAATACTCTAAAACTTCTTGAGTGTAATTTCTCTATTCTCGCTTATGCATGGTGATTATGGTTATATATGTCATGAATAGAGTTGAATATATATAATTTACTCAGATGACCTTTTTAGGCTTATGAAATAAGATCTATACACTTCACTGCGAGTGAATAGTTATACAGAGAGGTTTCAGTAGATAAATATTCAAATATACAGATTTTAAAATTTATACTACTTAAGGTGATAGAAAAGCCATGCCGTAATAAATGTTAGTAAATCTTCTATTACTCTTATTTACCTCAAAAGATACAAAAACTGGAGCCTGAATAATACATCTATCTGCCCTAGGTCCTGAATCGGAAATTAATGAATAATAACCCATTTTCCTGGTCCAAAAATTCTTATTTAATAAAAATCCCTATATAAGTATAGTATATAGCCCTAATTTTGGTGTCTACTCACACATAATGTCCGCCGCTAAAGGTATTTGAGGATTCGGAAGGTCGCTATATTTACAAGTGCTAGGATTGCTTGGTATACACAGTACTATGATGTTTGAGGCGTATTTTGCGTGCCCATATCATTCTCCATGGCTCCTTCTATCCCTATATAAAACCTGAGCCAACTATTAAGTATTGGTGTGTCTCCCTTCCCTAGATAGATTTTACATGTGTTTTAATTAAATTGTGATTCGGGTAATTTCGGTGGTGAGCCAGATGATAGAAACACTCATGTTGTTGTAGTTAAGATGCATGGCCTTGTAGTGCAGTCCCTACTCACATCATGATGGTAACCCTTCAAGATGGTCCTAGTCTCTTCCTGCCCTTCTATCAAATCTACTAAGAGCTCTAGTAGCTAATGTGTATTGACATGAAGTCAAATTTCCAGGGTCAAAGCTCGAGTATATTCGACCAGATGGTCCCGCTAGGCGGCACCTCGCGCCCGTGTAACTGGCGCGACCATGTGACACCCTGGAGTAGTAAGGAGATCTCACGTGTATAGAGCCGCACGCGCTTGCCACTCTCCAAGCGCGCCGTCCATTGCCTCTCTTGCCTTACCGCGCTTCTGTCCATGCCATACAAACGAAGCTCTGAAACTGAGTGGTAGCTACGTGACTGTTGACCATCGAAAGTAGAAATATTTGGCGTTGTAGTAATTTGTAAAGATTATCATCCATGTGAGAATCTTACTTCTCATAAATAGGCAATCCTATCTTTGGTAAAAGCTGCGATGTTTCAACACTAGTGAGTACTATATCATTTTTACATACTACATTTTGAAATACATTAAGATAATTATTTACCTTAGATTAAATTACAACTTAGTGTGGTACTGATTACATAAAAAAGAGCTAAGAGCTCATTAATGGTGAGCCAATTATTATAATTATTTAAAACATCGTTATTTTTTCCATCAAGTGTGTGTTATCATTTCGTCTAAATTTCTTCCTCATCCTGGAAAATTTCTAAATTTACAAAGTTGTACTATAAACCCATCTATATTACTCCGTTTCAAAAAGAGATTTTTATTAAAATAACATTATATAATAACTTTACAGACTACTATAAAGCAGTTTAAACAGTATAAATCTATATAGCTTCTAAATGTACCTTAAGTCAACAGTAATAAATAGAGTGAAATAGTAAGTGACTTTAGTTTACTACTTAAATTAACGTGCTTATATAACTGATATTTTAACCGATTTATTTGCATTTATCATGCTAAATTACATTACATATCATGTTTTTAAAATTAGCGGATTAATATTTTTTCTATTTATTATATTTTATATTACTTATTTATTTATTTTAAGCTTGCCTTTTCATAAATTTTTAAAAATTTGTATGACAATAATGAAATAAACCCAGTAGTGTGTTCTGATATTAATAAAATACATTTTATATTTTTACTAACAATTGTACAACATTTTAATTATAACCAACATATATTAATACTCATTACAGACTTTAAGTCAAGTGTCAAATTACTCAGTAAATCTCAATTAACTGCTATGTTGTAACTAGCAAACAATTAAAGGTATATAGTAGGCTTTTTGTATTTACTATGCTTTTACAACTATAATTTAACTCAATATTTAATTTATATTATTATCATATAATTAATATTTATTCTTTTATATTTTTAATAATTTATTATTTTATTAAATTATTTTTATTATTTATTATTTTATTATTATATATATTTTTAATTACATTATTTATTTTATTATTATTATTATTATTTTATTAATTATTATTATTATTTTTAATAGGTCATTAATTTATTGGGTTATTAATTTTATCATATTTATATTTATTAGGATTAAATTTGTATTTAAAGATTTAATGGCAAAATCATAGTAATTATTATTCTAATTATTATTTATATATGTTTTAATTATTTATCTATTAATTAATTATTTAAATTATTATTATTATATTTTTATTAAATTATTATTTTTATATTTAATTATTATATTTAAATTATATATATTATTATAATATTTTAATTTTATTTCATTCTTATTATATGTTATTTTATATATTATTATTTTTCAATTTATTTTATTATTTTATTAAGTTTTTAGTTATTCTTATTTTATATATATATTTATTTATTTAAATTATAAGTTAATTTTCATAGATTTTTGAACTATTATTTATATCATTTTTATTGATCTGCACTAAGCAGCTATGTCCTTATATTTTTCCTTTCCTATTATGGTAATATATATTTTTTAACTTAGTTATGATATGTGAGAATTTATAGTCTATATAATTATATACTCAATATTAGAAACAATAATCAGTATTTAGAAACATAATCATAATAAAGCACTATTTAGAAACACGAAACAATATCAATATATACAGTTCAAACAACACAATCACACACATCATCACATCAACATACAACACTACACTACACACACACGCACACAATACAACACACCTACACACACCACACACACACTATGACACTATACACCCACCCATAGACACCTACACCTTCGCCATTAAGACACTTACGGTCGCCCATAGACACTTACACTCACCCATAGCACATTATAATACTACGTTTAAAACCCCCCAAACATTGCAAGTCAACACTAAAACGATTACTCATACACCCACCTATCTATACGCAATACAACATCAATATTCAAGGCTAAAAAATATTAGTAAATTTATGTATTAAAACAACTAGTTTCATTATAACAAATTATTTTTAATTAATTTAATAATAATATTCAAATATATATATATATTTATTGTATATTAATAAGTTATTTATTATTATATAATATTATATATTAATATATAATATATTAATATTTAAATTTTAATAATATATATAATAATAATATTATAATAGTAATAATAACATTTTTAGCAAAATATCAATAATAATGAATACCATTATTAATTAATTTATATAAACTAACATCTAACATACATAATCATATTGAAATTACTTAATTATACTCACAATCAACATACATCAATACCTCACATAAAGAAATATATAATCAATATAGATATAAACTAATAATAAAGTATCTCCCTTTTCTACAACATATGTGCACCACTATTATCATACCTAATCATATATTTCTTTTACTGGTCACTCGTTTTCACTCACCCATATATTAGACTATCCTTTACAACTATAACTCAGCTCCTAGAAACTCATAAGCATCTACGCACGAACACAGCTACGCAAGCAGACTTACAAACACCCGCTTTATATCACCTTACAACATAACTACTAATATCTACACTACGACTTGTCTTGCAATTCAACGTGATATACCCGTAACACTCGTGGTTATCTATACAGAGTATATCGCCTCCGAATTACTATAAAGTTTTGGTGAGATGAAGAAAACATAAAATTTACTTAAACACATTTATGTTTTAATTAAAACACGTTCATTTATATTATATTAATTATACAGTCAATTTTAATATAATTAATTAAACCAGAATTATGTGTTCTCGAATTTCGTTAATTTTAGAATCTTCTATTATTACGTGAATATCACTTATCTTTGAATACTCAAATATGTGAATATTTAATGAACTCCCATACGATTATTTGAATATACTTGTTAGTTATGATATAGGTTTGTTGTGTGGTTTTATAGTTTATAAAGCCTCAGCTTATTTTTTCCAGGCTTTTTGAGCTTACCCGCATGGTAACTAGTTGCACTGTTTTAAAAAAGAGTGAATTTTTACCATAAAATTATTGTACCTGAGTAGTCATGATTATCATTATAAACATATATAATTGTTTTTTAGCGTTAACTCCTGATATAAGCAGTGAATAAATTGCTATGCTGATATAAATCTCTAAGTTGATATATATAAAAGACAAGCCCAGACCGCTGTGATCAGGCCTCTCTGCCTACACTCTCAATGCTTAATGCTATTAGTCGTGTAACCAATATACCGTCGACGTACAGTCAGACACCACTCGGGCGTTGCTCGATACTATATTGAGGTTGCCCTCCCTAGCAATGGCCTTATTTTAGTTACATTCGATCTATATATGTCTCACGTTGATACGGCTTGTATAATAGCTATTTAAGATAAGAGAATAGCAGACAAGTGAAAGATATACGTTTCTTGGTTTTTTGTCGGAGTTTATCAGGTGGTAAATCTCTGTATGATATTTTTATAATTCATTCTATCAGAATTATTTTATTGTTAATAATATAACAATGTGTGAGTTCAAGTCTGATACTAAATTAGCGCAAGGCATTTTATTCCTCTATTATCCAATATGATCAATATTTGTATAATCTATGAAAGTATTTTTCAAGTTTAAATAATTTAAATAGCTCTATGTCGACGGAGATTTTGCTTTTTATTTTTATTTACTTATTATTTATATTGTTCTTGATTTTATTATTATATAGATGTTAAAAATTTGAATTTTTGTTTTAATTTTTTTATTTATTTCGTATTTTATTTTAAAGGATTATGGTATTTATACTCTGAGTTATGATATTCTTACAGTGGTCTTGTTTTAATTCTTTATTACTGTATAACGTTTTCAAATCATCTCAATATTAATATAGTTATATTCCCCAATTTCGTGAATGTCTATCAATTATATATTTATATTTAGTGCCATTCCTATTATTTATATAGGTAGATCGTATGTTCTAAAAATTGACAATCCTGAAAATATACGTTAGTAATACATTCTAGCAAGGCGCAGATGCGCCGAGCTCTTAATTAAGATACAGACCCATTATCAGTTTGGCTTGAATGTATGGCCTGTAGAAAAGTTCTCTACATCATATCATACGTTATTAATTTATGACAATCATCTCCTCCTGAAAAGTTATAATTGTTTGATTGAAGATAGTAACTCTACATTACTAGAGCCTTAATACTCTCATCAGGAAAATAAACTATCATTATTGTACCCACGTGTTTTCCGTGCTTCTGATTACTTAGTTAATGCCTACCCTTCAGTTAATCCCACAACTTAGGTGTCAATGGCAAACCGCCGTAATCATTCGAGTATTAGTCCCACGAGGTCATAGAGTGCACGAGAGATACCCGATCTGGATCTCGCATTATTATTTATATTGTGGATATATTACCCTGATTTCCCTAAATATAAGACTAAAACAAGTGCTAAGTGTGATACAGTGTAAGGATACACGTTGTAGCACGCCGCTAAAGAAAGGTGCTATATGTCACTTACACCTTTACTATTGTACAAATAATGAGTGCGAACACGAGTTTAGTTCACTGGAACTAAACAAGTAAACATCACTATACCTGTCTTTTATATACACCTCGACCAGAGCGGTGCCATTTCCGATAAGATTTACGAGCTCTCTCGAATGGCCCTGTATAGCCTCCTCATAATCTCTCGAAATATGGTTATGGTTTTTGAAAGTAGACTGTTTAATAATAAACAACTACTGAACTATTTTCCATTCAACTAGGAACCTTACCTTGTATGAATATCGGTATGAAAATTTCTAACTTAGTCTCCTTATAATATACTTTTCTAATCTTTAAAGTCAGGAGATGTTATATTAGACCCTAAATAGATCATATGTCTTAAAAAATACATATAATCGTATATTAGGCTCGATTAGTCTCTGGATGATTGTTAAATCCATTTACATTCTGTGGTATTTAGTCTTATTAATAATTAAGTATTCTATTATAATTCGTTCACTAAGCTGTATATCATGACTTCAACGTAACGTGTAACATGGCCCAGACTAAACCCTCAATACATAATGATGACATTATATTCCATGTTGTTGACCCGGAGATCAAACCCGCTGTTCCAAACATGAGAGCGTAATTTAATTTAGGGTAATTTCATGTCCTCCTCTGTTCCTTCCTTTGAAAAACTATGTGTGTGTTCAAGAATAAGGAAACTCAATGCGCTTTGAATTTTTCACGTGTGCTACCCAAGTTTAATTTAAGGATAAATTTAAATTAACCAAGTGCAATATTTATCGATTGATATTGTGTAAGCGAGATTTGGGAAGGGTTTAAAAGTAATGAAACTATCTATTAAAACCAAAAAGTTGTGGACTAGTAGATATTACCTGCTAAACGACATTCAAATAATAATACTAGAAAGTGTGAATATTGAGACTCAATAATTTACAAATGAATAATAATAAAATAACATTTAATAACTCATAAATAAAATCTCAAGCCTTAATATATAATAAAAATACATAAGTCTCTAAAATAACAATGATTAATTAGCCAATAAGTGAGAATCGATGAAACACTAACCTGAAATATAAAGTGAAACATTTATGTAACTGATATCTCTTTATAATATAATACATCAAAATAAACTTATAAATTATTCTCAGATTTTAGTGAAGTGATTAAATTATGATGAGTAGAAGAAAATAATAAAGTGAACTAAGACTCGTATTTGAAATAGATTACATACTAATATTTGTGATATCTTACATAATTAATACAAGGTGTCACTAACGTAAGCTGAAAATTATTCAGAGAGTAACACGGTTAGAACGAAGTAAGTGTATAAATGCAGATGAAGAAAACATATGTGTTAATCTAATTACGTGACCGTAATTCATTAGCTGTCTAGTCGCAAGATGATTTGACTCTAACGCGTATATATAGAGTAATATACGAATCTCTGATCGATTGATATACCCTCTTGTAATTTACATGACGTCATTCATTATCGAGATCTCTCTCGCTCCAAATGGCGCTGACCTTCTTGACAGGACTGCGATAAGAGTGGAAGACGTTACAGATATATACACTTATTCTCGTACTTTAAGAAAACGTTCTCAAAATTTGGCATGCTAAAGAATTTCTTTTCTTTGTTTTCGTTTACGACAGGTGCATCCAGAATTATGAGTGAGCAGACCACTCTTATTGGATGATATCCTGTTTAGTGGTTAACTCTAATTATTATTATATGTCGTGACACTAGAAAGAAGCTATCAACATCTCATATATGAGAATACTGAGATAGCATGATTATAATCGATACAGCACGCATGAATAAAAAAAGTTTAGTTAGGACTGAATCCGCCATATAAACTTCATAGTAAAGCCACTTTAGAGGCAAGTCGCTTTAAAATATTGATTAGTGTTCATAAAACCATCATATTGGAAGTGTGTGTGATATTAGGATGATAGTAACTAATCAGTAGCATTTACTCTAATCTATAACTTAACATTAATATAAAAGATATATTCACATTCTCAAGTTATTTGTTGAAGGCTCTCATACTGGTTAATGGTGTACACCCATTTTGGGCTGGGTAGCCCTACTCAGGTGCTACTCATAATCTCGCCGACTAGCCTGAGACCTTGCAGTCGGTCACTGGACTTTCTTTCAATGCATACGGTGTTGAATAAACGTTCATGTACGATTCTTGAGATGGTGTATAAAATTAATAAAACCTTAAAATTTTAGGATAGAAATATCCCAAAATAAGTGCTTAAAAAGTAATTGTATATACTTCCGAATTATAAAGTAATTACAGAATTATATAATGATAAAATATTTTCGTGTTGATGACGCTGACTTTTATAAAGATTAATTTTTTGAATATTAAGCATCTATTAACCTATCGGTAAAAATGCTATATATACAACCTGGAACCATATGCTGTAACGCATTTGTATGCTTTATTGCTTTATTACAATTTTATAGGTATTATGAATCGATAGCATAATAAATAAATTCTCTTCAATATTATCATTTTATCTATTTTTTGTTTATTTTTTTTAGTTAGTTTAATTTTATTATAAATAAAACCATTAGTAGTGGGTCAGCAAAGATAATAATAACTGGAGAATGTAATAAAAACACTTATTTTGACTTAATATGTATATAATGAATTTATTAAAGTTTTCTAATTATTATAGTAAGTTTTGTTCATTTTTCTTGCTCAATTATTGTTGTCTTTTATACTTCCTTAAAATTTAAAGTTGAGTCTTACATGTATGTTAAATGATGCCAAATTGCAATGTGTTATAAAAGTTAAGATTTATAAGCAAATACTAGTATTCTCATGAGATAGCGGTCTAATAAATAACAATAAGTCACACTCATCACATTAGCCAATCACCAACGAAGTCATCGCACATCAGAGATAATGAAAAAAGTACATGCTATGCTCCAATTTATTTCAATTGTGTATCTTTCTGAGAGTAACTAAAATGCTCTCTCTCTGAAAAAGTTTAAATTATAATAATTCTCGACAATCACAAGTATTCGCATCAGATGATTGACATATAGGAGTATAAAGAAGGTTCACTCCTCTTGTGTCTCTACTTTTCTCAATTGAAAGAGGGTTAGTCAATCAAGTATATTCTTAGTTCTTCATTCTCTGCTGTTACAAAGGTCTCGTGATCTCTATTTTTTTAATACATCAGTGCAACTCTTTCTTCTCAGTTATAAAAACATTTCGATTAGTGATTAGAGCGAATATACATCTAAACCAACGAGATCATTTCAATTCTCGAATTACTCTTTAGTACGCCCGACCCGAATAAGTACTCGTGATCGTATAAATTCCTTTTTGAGCGTGTTGTTAATTAAAGGCTTAATATATATGTTTATCTTAGACAATCTCGGAATGCTTACTAAGCGTAATCCATAACCAAGAGAATCGTGGATCCGTAATACTTGAGGTGTGTTCCTATAATGTAACGTTATATTCTATCACAGACCCTTTATTTTAAATGGCGGGTCAGTTTTTCCGTTATAATCTAGAATACAGGTTGTTCTTTTTATGAGACTTTAAACCTGTGTTTGGTGTTTTCTATCGTCGTTTGAGAAGGGATTGGCATACCCTGATTTGTTACGAGAAATGATTGATAAACTCGCTCAAGGAGACAGCACCAATAAGACAATCCTCAGATGTGTCAATGGGACATATTACATACGAAATGGACGTGAACATAGCCCATTTATAAACGCTACAGTTCAAAATTTGAATTATGACCTCACCATTTTTAATGGGTTTATGTCCTCATAATTAAAGCCTTTTGTTAATTTATATGCGTCATTGTGCACTCCGAGAAGCATACCGATGATATCAGAATACGGAATGCCACTCCCCTTCACACCAGGTTCAAATAATATCACCTTAATGTTATTTAACCCTAAGTACTCATAGTGTTTGAATATTAAAACTTTCTATACTTTTGCATAATAACGTAATATTTATTAGGTTTTGATCAGTCATTAGTAAATAGTATACGAACTTAAGAAACTTCCTTTGGACAAAAAATATATGTAAATTAAATGTAAGAATGTTTGTCAGTGATAATATAGTTTTAATAAATATTGTTTTTATTAAAAGGTATTGAAACTAGTTTTATATATATAATTTAAATGTCATAGCGTATTATAATAATTATAATACTAATAGTATATATACTTAATAGTATATATAATATCATATATAATATATATAATTATATCATATATATATAAATTAATATATTATATATATATAATAATTAAATATATTAATATATATATTAATATAATATAATATATAATAATATATTATATATATATTTAATATATATATATATATTAATTATTTACCATATTATCATTATAATAATTATAATATTAATATTAATATAATTATATTATTATAATATATATTAATATATTAATTATATATATTATTAATATATATATATATATTAATATAAATATTATTATTATATATATCATATATAATATATAATATTTAATATATAAATACTATATAATTATAGTATATATATTAAGTTTTGATTGATAAATTTTATAGTGGCAATATAACTTAGCGATTCATCTTCTATAAAATTCAACAATTATTATAATATATACATTTAATATAGGTTGTGCATTCACATCAGCTTGATTGGTCATATATGAACTTATCTCTTGTGCAGTATATAGCAAAGTCTCTCTCTTTACAGTACTCTCAAGCTTATTTCCAATAGGTCGCTCGTTTGTTTTACTACTCTGTAATCATATTAAAAACACTAGTTATAAGGCAGTAATATCATGGTAGTATATTTACATAAACTATCTTCATAGTGTAGAAAAGGACCTTGTCTTTCCTATGGGGACGTGTATTACGTTATTGAATTCCGTTGTTCGTAAAAGATCTAGTGTAAGAAATAACTTTTTAATTTTAAGAACAGTTTGTAAATCATTCATCATTATTAATAGTATTATTATCACATACATAATAATTAAACCGTTGACAACTTTTAATTTTATTACAATTACTTGACATTATATATATATATTTAATAATACCTAATAGTAACATGTTATATATGCTACATTGATACTGTATTCGAGGTAATTATATTAACTAATCTATTAAATTTATAACTAAATCGTTGAAAAGTGTATAAATAAATATATTTAACATTATCCTCAAAACCAAACCCTTAACGAATATATATAGTATTAATCTAAATAGCGGCAAATATTATAGTGATTGTGATTACTCAAGTAAAAAATTTTTATTGCTTACTGATTATTTAGAGTCGTCTTGGTATATTCGAATCATGGAATCCGTACTGATATGGTCGCTGAGTCTCTTCTCTCTCTCTTCCTTATATTTCTTTCTCTCTCATAATATATATATATATATATATATTATAATATATCATATATATATAGTATACTATTATATATATATATCATATATACTATATATATATATATATATATATATATATATATTATATATTATTATATATATAGTATATATATATTATATATATAATATATATATTATATTAATATTATTAAATATATATTATTAATATATTATATATACTATATTAATATTAAATTAATATATTAATATATTATACTAATATATATTATATTATATATATGAATATTATATTATTATATAGTAATATTATATCATATAGATTCATATATAATATATAATATATAATATATATAATATATGATATATTAATATTTATATACTATATATTAATATATTATATATATATATTAATATTTATATATATATATATATATATAATATATTATATATATTATAATTACTAATTATATTAATATTAAAAATATATTAATATATCTCCT
>JABUQX010044182.1:0-15000 GCA_015478945.1 Trachelipus rathkii | reverse complement strand
TCATCTATTTCCACTCTGGACGATTCTGGCAAACCTCCTCCTATTCTATCTTCTCTCAGGTATTCCAATGCTCCTCCTGTGGTTACATATGATCGGGTGCATGAGACCCTGAGATCTATGAACGTCAGGGAGGCTTGTGGCCCGAACGGCATTCCTCCCAGTATTCTGAAGGAGTGTGCTTCCGAGCTGACGCCCAATCTCGTTTGACTTTACTCTCTATACCTTAATTTCCCTCAGTGCTGAAGGCGGGCATATGTTCAACCGATCCCGAAGAAGGGTAGACTCTCTGATACTTCTAATTATCGTCCTAAAGCTCTCACTTGTATTCTGCCTAAAGTCTTTGAAACTCTTCTCAACTCCCATTTCCTGGATACTCTGAAATTTCATTACCTCCTCTCTGATCACCAGTATGAGTAGTAGGGGGGCCATTTTGGAGAACGTAGCTCCGCCCCCTTTTTGACCTTGACTGTCCGTTGGAATCATTTTGACCAACTGGTATTTTTACCTGATCCAGTTGACCTTTTTTCGGGCCAAATTTTTACTCGCTACCTTCCAATGGGTGTTTTTTTTTTTTTTTTTTTTTTTTTTTTTTTTTTTTTTTTTTTTTTTTTTTTTTTTTTTTTTTTTTTTTTTTTTTTTTTTTTTTTTTTTTTTTTTTTTTTTAATTAAAAAAATATCCTTTTTGACTTGCGTCTTTTAATCTTTGTTTATATATTTCGTTTTGTTAAATCTGGCGTCATTAATTTGTCAATCGCTTCCCTTCGCTCGGGATGATCGCAAATTCATGTCCGCCATCGTCAATGGAAGAGTTCGCGTCAAACGTTGTTAACAATTCGCGGGTCCGTCGCATTCGCGTGAGCACCAGCACCCAAGGAAGCACGCGCAAAACCGCTAAGTAGAAGGCCAATGCTAAGGTGTTACTTTTCATACGTTTTACTACGTTGTAATTATTAATTATTTAACTTGACAACACGAGGAGTTCAGGCAACGTATTATACTTTTTACGAAACAGCACGTTGTTTTATTTATAAAACTTATACCAATAATTTTATTGATTCTCACGAGAACGCGCAACATATTTGTCAGATTCAGCCACCCAGCTACCAGACCACACACACACTACACCAACCACCTGCGCCCCACGTGGTCATGCACCGTCCCTTTTTATTGTCATTAAACTTCCTTACACTCAAACCTGTATCGTCTCACCGATTTCGAGTTCTGTTCCGTCATAAATCAAAATATTATAGCCACAAAGGGATACGAATACCAACCAACTCGGGCAAATTTATGACTCTTAGTCCACAGCATTAAACGTGAGATCTGGGTAAGTTGAGATATTTTGAATCAGGTTCAACTTAACGTGGCCGTGGAAGCCCTATAATAATAATAATAATAATAATCATAATAATTTAATAATAATAATATAAATAATAATTGATAGATAATATATAAATAATAATATATAATAATTAATAATAATATACTATAATTTATAATATATATATAATATTATATATATATTATATATAATATATTAATATATATATAATAGATATAATATAATATATATATATATAATATATCTATATATATATATATATATATATTAGTAGAGAGAGACGAGACTAAAGTATATATATTCATATATATAATATATTATATATATATATATATATATATTCTTGTAGTTTCCAATATACATTATATGCAATATACATATGATATATCAATTTGCTGTGTGACCATAGGATATTTCGAATTTGACCTGCAGCGATACCCTATAGCCCAGCCCTGAACACCTAGCCTAAAGCCTGCACCTAACTGACCTTACCTAACCTAACCCTAACTAACCTAACCTAACCTAACTAACTATCACCCTGGCGTACACCTACACCTAGCCTACACCTATCCTACGCCTGCACCTAGCCTCCACCCCCGCCTTGAGCTTCACTCCAGGTAATGATGCCTAGCCTTTGGTAGCTATCTGGTGCTAACTTGAGGTCATGTAGGAACCTGACCTGTATGGATCTATCCTAACTTAGGTTCAACGTGGCACACACACACACACACACACACACCAACACAACACACACACACACACCACACCACACACACACACACACACTTATACTCTATCAACGATACACACTTGATACGTCTAATACACACACGACACACACCAAAAACAACACACAAAAGCACACACACATTCACTATGATTTCTTTACACACAATAATCAGGACTCATTACACACACCTTCACTATGACACTTAATTTACCCATAGACACTGACATTTACACTTATAACAAGCGGTCACAAACACACACACCCATACACACACCCGCTTACACTTATACACACATTCACTTGGACAACTTACCACTCACACATGACACTGGTACACTTACAGTTTACACTGATACACATGTACAGTGTAAGTGTCTAATGTTGTGGTGTGTAAGTGTCATAGTAATGTGTGTATAAGTGTAAAGCGGGTTGTGTGTATGCGTGTGTATGTTTGTGACCGCTTGTGTAATTAAGTGTAAATTGTAGTGGGTCTATGGGTCGAATTGTCAAGTTTCATTAGTGAATGTGTAGTATAAGCTGTCCTAGGAATGTGTTGTTATGAAGTGTCATTAGTGATGTTGAGTGTGCGTGTGTGTGTGTGTGTGTGATGTGTGTGGTGTGTATAAGTATAAGTATACGTATTGTGAGGTGGAAGTATAGTTGTGTGTGTGTGTGTGTGTGTGTGTTGTGTGCGTGTGTGTTGTGTGCTGTGTGTGTGTGTGTGTTGTGTGTGTGCATGTATGTGTGTATAAGTTAGGATAGATCCATACAGGTCAGGTTCCTACATGACCTCATGTTTGCACAGATACCTACAAAGGCTAGGCATCAGTTAACTGGATGAGCTCAAGGCGGGGTGGAAGGTAGTTGCGAGGAGTTTAGATAGGTGTTTAGGCTAGGTTGGTAGGTGTACGCATAGGTAAGTTAGGTTAGGTTAGGTTAGGTTAGGTTTAAGGTTAGGTTAGGCTGAAGGCAGGTTTAGCGTGGCAGGTTATAGGCTAGGTTGCTGGTTATAGGTATCCAGCAAGGTCAATGTCGAAATATCATGTCAAACAAGGTAAAGATCTATATGAGTATAGTATATATATATATATATCATATATATATATTATATATATATATAGTATATAATTATATATATATATATATATATATATAGATATATACTACCTCTTTCTCTCTCTCTCTATAGATATATATATATAGCTAAATTTAATATCATATATTATAATATATATACTATACTATATATATAATATAGAGAGAGAGAAAAAGAGGTAAGTATAATATATATATTATATATATATACACCAGATATTATTATATTATATAGTATATTTATATCATATATATTATCATATATGATATATATTATATATATATATATATAGTATATGATTACCTTGGTTTGACCCATGTATTTCGAACATTGACCTTTGGCCGGAGTACCCTAACCCAGCCTACACCTAGCCTAAACCTGCACCTAACCTGACCTTACGTAACCTAACCTAACCTACCGTAAACCTAACCTAACCCAACCGTACCTAGCGTACACTTACCCTAGCCTTACACCCTATCCTATCCTGCAGCCTAGCACTCCGACCGCCTTGAGCTCACAGGGTAACTGATTGCTAGCCTTTGGTAGGTAATCTGTTGTAAACATGAGGTCATGTAGGAACCTGACCTGTATGGATCTATCCTAATTTATTCCGTACGGTGCACACACACACACACACCACACACACACACACCACACGCACACAACGCACCACACACACACACACACACTTATACTAATACACATACACACTTATACTTATACACACACACACACACACACACACACACACCGCCCACACACATTCACTATGACACTTATACACACAGTCACACAGTATGACACTTATACACACATTCACTATGACACTTACATTCTACCATAGACACTTACATTTGACACCTTATACACAAGCGGTTCACAAAACCACACACCCATACACACACCCGCTTACACTTATACACACACATTCACTAGGACACGTTACACTCACATAGACACTTACACTTACATTATACACTTATACAAGTTGATAAACCTACACGACCAACCTTTGGTCTGCCATGGCGTCAATTTTAGCCATCCTAATTTTACGGCACTTAAACATTTTTATTAAAAACATATACGTTACACGTACCTTAAAGCATAAATCAGTAAATCAATAATAGAGGTTTACCTAACACCTAGGGGGATTAGTATGCTTTTGTTTTACTGTTGTACTGCTTTAACTCATTATCTCCTTAGCTTTTAACTTTATATGTATTTACTGCTTTAATCACCATATTTATTAACTACAACTACCAGTAAACGCAGTAAATCAGTAACATCATTAGGTGTTGAACCTAACATCTAGGGGGAATAGTTGCTTTTGTCTCCTTACTGTTTTACCTGCTATTACCATGCTTTTACTGACGTTAACGGGTTCATGGTTGGACTGCTTTAACTCATATGTTTTATGACTCTAACTCACATATTCATTAAACCATTTACACTCCTTAAAGGCAGAAAGCCAGTTAAATCAATAGAAGGGTGTGACCTACACCAAGGGGGGGATTAGTTCGCTTTGTTTTCACCTGCTTATGCTTTAACTCAATGTTTCACTGCTTAACTTTCTGCTTTTTACTGCTTAACTTTCTGTTTACTGTTTTAACTTTCTGCTTTATGCTTTAACTTTACTCATATATTTATTAAACTTATGTTTTTTATTTGTTTAAGTACTTTTTATTTATTTTTTTATTATATTTATTTTATTATTATTATTTTTTCTGTATTTTATTTTTATTTATACTTTATTGTTATTTTCTTTCATGGTATTGTTATTAATTATTCTGAACACACACACAACACACACCACACGCCACACACACACAACAAAAACGCACCCACACACACACACACCACACAAACCACACACATCCACTTACACATATTACACACATCACTATGACACTTATACACACCATTCACTTATGGACAATTACAGTTTACCATAAGACACTGACATTACACTAACACATTAGCGGTGCACACACAAACATTCACTACGTTAATTATTACACACATTCACTTATGAACTTACATCTAGGCCATAGACACTTACATTTACACTTACACTCAACACAGATACACTTACACTCACACAAGATTTACTTACACTCACAGCGATCTACACTCACACACAGATTTACTTACACCACACACATACTAACACTTGCACACAGATTTACACCACACACACACACAGACACACACACACACACAACAGCACACCCACCAGCACACCACTTACAATATAACGTATAGTTATTCAAAACATTTTTTATGTTTAATTAAACACGTACATTATATTACTCATTAAATATAACTTAAAATATTTTTCAAAGTTTCTTAAAATTTCATAATAAAGTCCAATCATTATGTTTCAGCTTAAAATAAAATTAAGCTGTTAATACTTTTTGGTTTACTTAAATTTTATAACTATCAAGTTTTAAAATAACTTTTTACTAAATTTTAGGAAATTTTATTAAAAAATATATGTTTTACGTACCCTTAAAGCATAAATCAGTAAATCCAGTAAGCGCCAGCCCCTACACCCTTACACAAGCTAGCCACGTTTTGGTTCTATTGCATTACTGCCCCTTTACATCATCTTTAGCAGTGTAATAAGTATAAAAAACAAAGTAAGTTCTTCTCTGCTAACATAAATGTTATTTATTAAAAATCATCTAAGTTTTTATTAAAAAAAAAAATAAAACCCAAAATTTTTTTTATTTTCACTTCATTTATTTTAATCTCGCTCGAGGTTAACTAAAAATATTTCAAAGTTTTTGTTAAATAATTTCGGGTTTTCTTTAATTAGTTACTTATCTATTATTATCTAGGTACTATTTGACAATCCATCAAGAGAAAACACAACAACCCGCCACATCCTTACAGATCAAACTGACCTTTTCTGTAAAATGTGGTGCAATAACTCCTTTAGGTCTAAATTTAGGATATCCTTTTTTGTAACCGAGGCGATTTAGGCCTAATTCCAGGTCAAAATATATTTTCAAACTGCCTCTTTTCTGTGAAAAGTGGTGCAATAAACACGTTGGCATAATTTAGGCCATAAGATTTCAGGATAAGCCTTTTGTAGGACGGGCTAATTTTAATCCTAATACACAGGTCAGGTAAATTCCCGTATAGACAAGGAATCATTGTTATTATAGTAATTTTTATAAATCTATATTTCAAACTGAAACCATGCTGGATACGGAAAGATCTTAAGCTAGGTAAAAAGGAAAATGTTTTCTTGATTCGTGAGGTCGAAGGTAATCCTTATCTCTATATGACCTCGTATGTGATTGGTACGAGAATTATTTTATCGTCTTTGAAAATTAACTTTGTTCTTTAAACTTGTTATTGAGCAGGTGTGTGTTTATTATCTTTTTTTAGACCAAACTCATTTTAAAATCCTAGTCATTTTAGCTGTTAAGCGGTCACAAGTTATTCGATTGTATTAAAAGTGTTTTTATTTATTTTTTACTTTAAGTGTATATCATATTTGATAATAAAATACTTACATTGCAGGAAATAATTATTAATTATCACTGGAATAGATAATAATTAACTTCACTAGTTCATAAGCTAAACCACCAGGGCTCAGCATGAGCCCCACCGCAAAAGGAGCCACCCCGCACCCGCAGGTGCGGCCCGCCGCGTCCCCGCCCGCCGCGTGCGCCCGCAGCGCAATATTTCCGCGTTCCCGCCGCCGCGTGCGCCCCCAGGCGCAATATTTCCGCGCGATTTATTATTTTTAGAACACACATACACACACACGCACACATACACCACACACCACACACACAACACATCTACACACACACAACACACCCACACACCGCACACTCCACTTAACATATAACGATGAATTAGTTAAAACCATTTTATTTTTATTTTGATTATTATACTTAGTGTTATTATTCATGCTAATTGTTATTATTATTTATAAAACATGCACAAACAACACCACACATACACACAACACATACACACACACACTCACCACGCACACTCACTTACACATATAGCTTAATTTATATAACACATTTGTATTTTGTATTTCTTTTAATAATTAGTTGTTGCTTTACATCAATGCATGTTTTCTTTTGTAGTAATTTAGAACACACATGCACACGCACTCACACAACACACACACAACACACACACACAACACACGCACACTCACTACACATATAACGTATAATTTATGAAAAATATATAATATTTTAGTTTATTTTATACTTAAGTGTTATGTTACCTCATGCCTAATTGTTATCTATGTATCTTAAACCAATACACCACACGCAAAGCACACACACACACACACACACACAGCATACCACACTTACACATACGATCCCACCCACTCGATATTTGACTGCCCATCATGTTGATGCCTCGCCTTTTTGTTGCCTCAACTTTGATACCTCAGTCTTTCGTGCAGCATAAAGCGCATCGTATCGCCCAGCTTTTGAATGCCTTCACTTGTGCGGTCTGCATTTTCTTGTAAAGCAGTTCCGTACAAGTTTAATACTTAGCTTTTGTAGTCGTCAGGCTGGTGGTTATCTGGTGATCGACTCATCTTTTTGGGATGGCGTCATGCTTTGATACATCTATATTAATTGATTATCGTACTAAGCAGTATACACGTTACCATAGAACTTACACCTTTACACACAGTACACTAATCTCTTATTTGCACACATATGGCAAATACACGTAGACAGCTTACACTCACACCCACACCCACGCACACTCATATTAATATAAAACAATTAAATGTACAAATATATATCATATATATATAATATCATAATATATATATATATATAATATATATATATTATATATATAGATAGTATATATATATATATATATATTATTGTGGTGTGTTGCGAGTGTGGGTAGTGAGTGTAGTGTCTATGTGTATTGTTGGGCAATATGTGAAATAAGAGATATAGTTGTATTGTGTGTAATAGTGAAGTTTCTATGGTAAGTGCTAACTGCTTATAAGATGAGATCATTAATATAGGTGGATCAAGAGTGACGCATCAATACAGTAGTGAGTCATCAAAGATGAACCACAAAAGCTGAGGTACCAAAGCTAAGTAATTAAAGTTGAGGCATCAAAGCTGAGAGGCATCAAAGCTGAGGCATCAAAGTTGCAGGCATCAAAACTGAGACATCAAAGCTTGAGCATCAGAATGAGGTATCAAAGTTGACGGCAACAAAAGCGGAGGCTATCAAAGATGGGCGCATCAAATATCGAGTGGGTGAGATCGTATGTGTAAGTGTGTACTGGTGTGTGTGTGTGTGTGGTGGGGTTATTTGCGTCGAAAACTGACCTATCATTGACTAATATTTTAACATAGCATGATGGTAAATAACACTAGTAAATAATAAAATTAAAAAATAAATGTTTTTAATAAATTATAGTTATATTGTGTAAGTAGTGGTGCGGTGTTGGTGCTGTGTAGTGCTGTGCTGTGTTTGTGTGTCCAGTGGTGTGTGTGTGTGAGTGCGTGTGCATGTGTGTTCTACAGATAATAATAACAATAGCATGAAGTAAATAACCACTAAGTATAATGAATGCAGATAAAATATAAATGTTCTTTAATAAATTATATGGCTTATATGTGTAAGGTGAGTGTGACGTTACGCATAGCGTGTGTGAGTGTGTGTGTGTATGTGTGTGTGTCATTTGTGGTGTGTGTTTGTGTATGTGTGATCTATAAGAATAATAATAAACAATAGGCACTGAAGTAAAATAACACTAGCTATAATAAGTAAAATCAAAAATAAAATGTTTTATAAATCTATATATTATATGTGTAAGTGAGTGTGGGTGTGTGTGTAGTGTGTGTGTGTGTTGTGTGGGTGGTTAGTGTGTGTGTGTATGTGGCGTTTGTGTGTATGATGGGTTCCTAACTTATCATTCGCGCGGTAATATAGCGCTTGCGGGCGCACGCGGCGGGGCGCACCTGGCAATGTCACGGTCGCTCAGCTCGCGGCGAGCGGACGCGGCGGGACGCACCTGCGGATGCGGGGTTGGCTGCCTTTGCCGGTGGGGCTCATGCTGAGCCCTGGTGGGTAGCTTATCTATTGAATTAATTATTATCTATTTCAGTGAAATTAATAATTATTTCAATGTACAGTAATTTGATGATAAAATATGATATACACTTAGTAGTAAAAATAAACACTTTTAATACAAATCAGATACTTGTGCACGCGTAACAAAAGGGGGCTTTTTTTAAAAAATGACTATGGATGTTTTTAAATGGAGTATTGGGTCTAAAGATAACTAAACAACACACCTGCTCAAACTACAAGTCTTAAAGAACACGTTAATGTTCAAAAGACGATAAAAGTAATTCTCGACCAATCACATACGAGGTCAATATAGAGATAAGATGATACCCGACAATCACAACGTAAGAGAAAACCATATTACCTGTTTACCTAGCTTAAAGGAATCATATCACAGACATCCAGACATGTTCAAGTTTGAAATATATTTACTTAAAATAAAGTAATGAACAAAGGGATATTCTATGTCTATACGGGAATTAACCTATATTGACCTAGAGAATTAGGGATTAAAAAATAAGCCCGAGTCTACAAAAAAAAGCGCTATAATCCTAATCTGTAAGGCCTAATTATAGGCCTAACCGATAGTTATCTGCACACAACATATTAACAGAAAAAGAGTCGATTCTGAAAATATATGTTGACACTGTGAATGTGAGGCTTAAATCGCCTCGGGTTACAAAAAGACGATTATGCCTAAAGTTAGACCTAAAAGTAGTTATAATTACAACACATTTTAACTGAGAAGAAGGTCCAGTAATTTCGTATCCATTGTAAGATGAGTTGACCGGTTGATATCGATATATTTCTCGTTGATAGGATTGTCACATAGTACATGAGATAAATCTATAATAAAATAATAAAAGAAACAACCCTAAAAATATTAAAAACTTTGAAATATTTTTTGTTAACATCGAGTGAATATATAATGTAAAGTGAATAAATGTATATATTTATAAAATAAAAACTTAGATATTTATATAATATACATGTTATGTTGACAGAGAAGAACTATAATAATATTGTTATATATATCTTATATTACATAGGCCAATAATTAAAGATGATGTAAAGTCAATAGAACAAAACGATGCAATAGCTTGAAATGCAAGAAGCGAGGATGACTAGAGGGCTGGACCCTAATCATTTGCACTTCTGTGCTCATTTTTGTTCTTACTATACTATACATTCATATGAATTTTTAATAATTTCATTAAAATTATTAAGATAACAAGATTAATTTTAACATATGAAGTTATAATAATATAAAACAAAGTATAACAAGTAATTAAATTCTTGACTAAATCAAAGAATAATGATTGATTTATTATAAGAGTTTAGAAACTTTTGAAATTAAGTTGTATATTTGGTATGAGTATAAAATGTACGTGTTTTAAAATTAAAAACATATAAATGTTTTATAAATTATACGTTATATTGGTAAGTGATGTGTGCGTGGGTCGTGCGGTGTGTGCTGTGTGTGTTGCGTGTGTGTGTCTGTGTGTGTGTGGGTAGTGTGTAAATACTTTGCAAGATGTAAGGTAAATCTGGGTGTAAGTACAGATTCTGTGTGGTGAGTGTTAAGTAAATCTGTGTGAGTGTAAGTAAATCCTGTGGAGTGTAACGAAATCTGTGGTGTGGTGATACAGTGTAATGGTTAAGTGTCTATGGCCAAATGGTAAGTCTCATCAGGACTGTGTTATAGTAACATAAGTGAATGTGTCGTGTGACCGCATGTGTGATAATGTGTAACATGTAAGTGTCTGATGGGTAAAATGTAAGTGTCAGAGTGACATGGTGTGTATAAGTGTCATATGTGACGGGTGGGCCACGCTGTAAGTGTAGGGTGTGTGTTTGGTGTGTGTGTGTGTTGTGGGTTGTGGGGTGTGTGTGGTGTGTGTGTGTGTGTGTGTTGTGTGTTGTGAAATATAATAATAACAATAGGCATAGAGTACGTGAAATAACAATAAGTATAAAAAAATAAAATAATAAAAAAATAATAAAAATAATAATAAAAATAAATAAAAATAATAATAAAAATAAATAAAAAGTATTTTAAACAAAATAAAAAACATAACTGTTAATAAAAGCTATATGAGTTTAAAGCCAGTTAAAGCAGAAAGTTAAACAGGTAAAGCAGGAAAGTTTAAGCAGTAAATGCAGAAGTTAAGCCAGTAAAGCAGAAAAGTTAAAGCAGTAAAACATAGTTAATGCAGTAAAGCAGTAAAACAAAGCGATACTAATCCCCCCCCCCTTGGTGTTAGGTCACACCTGATTGATTACTGATTTACTAGCTCCCCTGCTTTATCTTTACTTTTAACTGTTTTTACACAGAGTACCTTGATATGTATGAATAGGTGAGTTAAAGCAGTTAAACATATGAGATAAAGCAGTTAAAACATGAGTTAAAGCAGTAAAAACATGAGTTAAAGCAGTAAAGCAGTAAAACAAAAAGCATACTAGTCCCCCCTAGGTGTTAGGTAACCACTTATTGATTTACTGATTTACTGCTTTAAGGTATGTAATGTTAATAAATATGTGAGTTAAGCAGATTAAAAACATATAAGTTAAAAACAGTAAAACATTGAAGTTCAAGCAGTAAACAGTAAAACAAAAGCATCCACTAATGCCCCCTAGGTGTTAGGTTAACACCTCTTATTGATTTACTGCATTCTACTACCTGGAGTACGAAGAAGGAGTTAATTGTTTGAAATAAAGAATGTTTTAATTGCCCCGCCAATGTAGGATGGGCTCAAATGACCCATGGAAGACGCAAAGGGTTGGTCGTGGTTTATATGTGTATAGAGTTGTAAATGTAACGTGTAAAAGTGTCTATGGTTGATGTAGTGTCATAGTTGAATGTGTGTATAAGTGGTATAGTGTGGGTGTGTGTATGGGTGTGTGTTTGTGACCGCTTGCGTATAAGTGTAAATGTAAGTGTCTATGGTTAAATGTAGTGTCATAGAATAGTGTGGTATAAGTGGCATCGTGAATGTGTGTATAAGTGTCTATAGTGAATGTTGTGTGTGTGTGTGTATTCGTGTGTGGTGTGTGTGTGTCTCTGTGTGTGTGTGTGTGTGTATAAGTATATAGGTGTGTATGTGTAGTAAGTATAAGTGGTGTGTGTGGTGTGTGTGGTGGGCGTGTGTGTGCTGTGTGTGTGATGTGTGTTGTGTGTGTGTGTGTTGTGTGTGTGTGTGGCACGGTTTGGAAAAAGTTAGGATAGATCCATACAGGTCAGGTTTCTACATGACCTCATGTTAGCACAGTACCTTACCAAAGGCTAGGGCATCAGTTCACGATGAGCTCAAAGGCGGGGTGGAGCTAGGTGCAGGCAGTAGGATAGGGTGTAGGCTAGGTGTAGGTGTACGCGAGGTTAGGTTAGCGTTAGGTTAGGTTAGTTAGGTTAGTGTCATTAGTCACCTCAGTAAGGTCAGGTTAAGGTGCAGGTTTAGGCTAGGTGTTGGCTAGGTTAGGGTATCCGGCAAGGTCAATGGTCGAAATATCATGGTCCAATAAGCGTTAAATATATATATATATATATTATATTTATATATATATATTATTATATTAATATATATATATTATATAATATATTATATATTTATATATATATATATATTGATGATCTGTAATACTACAAAGTGCTGTAAGTGATTATTATTTATATAAAACTTTGGTTGAATACAAGAAATGAGAAGTTAAAATTTATTTATTAATACATAACAACTTAATTAAAATCACAGAAATAAAAAAGGATGCCAGCTTCGTGATCCATACTCGATTCACATTTTCAAGGACTGAAGGGCAGAGAAATTGGTGTTGAATCTGAATTTAGCTTTAACTCCATCTATCTTCATTTCTGGCAAGGTTGTAGTTTTTTCACTCTTTAACGATGCACGTTCTATTTGTTAAGTCTTATCCGATCAAGTTTCACAAGCGCTTTTTGACTCCTTCAATATTTGTTATGTAGTTAGTGATTCGTTAATTCTCCCTTTTGTAAGATTGAAGTTTGGGGCTATTTTTAATAAGGAACGACTCAAATAAATTTCTTCTGGCTGTGTTTTGTATATATTTTTTAACAATGATTGGTGAATTTATATCAATAGTGTGGTTAAAATTTTGCCTATGCGTTACTAATGATGAATGGTTGCTTAATCAGCGTCCAAGATATATTTATTGTAATCGAACTGATTTTAAAGTTATTAGTTTCTCCTATGTAACTTTTGTTCACAGTTCTTGCATAATTCTATTTTGTATATTCCGAATTTTTAACTTTGATTGAATATTATTAGGTTTAGTGAATATTTAAGTATTAATATTATTTGATTTTACAGTCTGTATGGTATTCGGTAGATATTCCTTTGATAACTCTTTTTGGTATATGGGAATTGGTATTATTTCTTTAATTGTTTTTAGGTAGGGTTTTTTTTTATAAATTTAGTTTTTTTGCATTTCGTAAAGATTTGTTTATGATACCATCAGGATATTTCAAATCTACGGAAGTTATTTTAAGTTTTAATTTCTTTATCCAGGGTTATTCGGGCTGCAAATTTTATAGGCTCTAAGAAACAGGTTGCTCAAGACAGCTGATTTTGTGGATATATCATGACTCGAGAACCAATGGATGTAAGATGGATTTGCTGTAGGTTTTCTATAAATATCAAAATTTGGAGGTTGATCTATATTCCAGGTTATTAGTACATCTAAAAAGTTTATTTTATTATTTATTGCTTTTTCAATTGTAAATTTAATATCATTATGAAGATTATTAATAAAATTTAAGACTGTGTCGGTGTTTGTATTCCTCGGGATTAATGCAAAAATGTCATCGACATATCGTATCCAGATTATTGTAGGAAATTGTGGGAAAATATGATATTTTTCTAATAGCTCCATAAAAATGTTGCTGATAATTGGAGATAGTGATGAACCCATTGCTAGACCAGAAATCTGCTTAAAATATTTGTCTTGAAAATTGAAGTAAGCATGTTGTAGAGTAAGGTTTATTAATTTTTTAATGGTATCAAAGCTAGGTTGTAGTTGGATATTTTGTTCATTTATATGTCGTTCCAGCAGTTCTAGGGTATAATCTACAGGTACATTAGTGAATAACGACACAACGTCGAAACTCACCACTTCAAAGTTGGAAAAGTTTACATTTTTGATTTTATCGATGAAATGTTCGGAGTTCTTTAAGTGGGAAGTAGAAATGTTTCCAAGAAATATCTTTAGTTTTGAAGCCAGCCATTTTGAAAGATTCTGGGTAACACAGTTTATGTTGGAAATTATTGGTCTGAGAGGAATGTTTTCTTTGTGTAGTTTTGGAATTGCATAAAATTTTGAAAGAGTAGGTAAATATGATGTAAATTTCTCGATTAGTTCTTTTTCTGCAGGTATTATCTTTTTGATTGAACTATTAAATTTCTGTTGTGAGTTTTTAAGAGGATTATTGGTTAAGTTGCTATAAGTAGTAGTATCATTTAAGAGGTTGTATGCCTTTTCTGAATACTGTTCCGAGTTCATTAAAACTATGTTACTGCCCTTATCAGATCTAGTAATTACGATGTCTCTATTATTCTGAAGGTTTCTCAATGCTACGTAAAACCTTCGTGGGAACCCTGAGTGTTTCAAAAAATCTTTTTGCATTTTTAAGAGCAATCCAAATAAAATGTCACAGTTTATATCTTGGTTGTTATTTTTGTTTTTCCATTTTTCAAAGCTAAGGCTTTTGCCAGA
>JABUQX010044181.1:5000-20287 GCA_015478945.1 Trachelipus rathkii | reverse complement strand
TTGTAAGTAAATCGGCGGGATTTCTTCTGATCGCACATACAAAAATTTTGGATGGAGTGAAAATTCCATTTTTGAATGAAGAAACCAATGAGTGATATGTGCTGAATGGCGGGTCCTCACAAATTATTCTTGCTTGTTCTGTATTTGTCCTTTGCAGAATCCATTGGCATGTTAGTTTGTCGAATTTTTTTTCCCAGAGGAAAAAAAAAAAAAAAATATATATTGACGGTCTGAAACTGAACATCAGGAAAACTTTTTCAAACACTGAGAGGCAAACATTCTGTAAAATGGTAAGTAAAAATCGACATCAGTGAATTCAAACAGGGCAATGTTCTACTTTTTAGGCGAGCAACTTTACCTTTGGCCCATAAAATCTGAGGACCATTAGCTGAGAGAGAGTATATAGGTGACCACAAAACCCCATAGCACTAGCATGTTTGCGAAACACGAAAATATTCAAGACAAGTTTTCATCTGATGACTCAAAACATAATCTTGGAAACGTTACTTTATTTCATTAAGGCCAGACAGATCCTTTCGAATGCTTTTCCAGGAATTTTTTCGTCGCCTGTGATTTAGTTCTGGGTCCACGTCACTTCATGTCCCATTCATTCTATCTTCCATGTTTCCTGTGAATTGCTCATACGAGTCGAGAGAAGACTAGTCCCATCGGAATAGAAACTGGAAATAGAAGCTAATGCAGAACAGAGGGATCAACAATTCTTGACACCTCAGAAATAGTTGCCTTGATTGGGGAGGAGTAATGGACTGACAAGTGGAATACTTTCACTTCGCAACTTTGAGAATGGTCTTGCTTAGGATGATACAGTATAACACTTAATACTCTGTGTCCTGCGGCGCACTGATGAAGCAGAAAGATTTCCTTCACTTTTCAAAGTAAAAGCCCTGAGCTCGGGTTATTAGTGTCCACGAAGAAGGTTCAGCCTCTTTCATACGAGAGATGGCCTGGAAAGAAGTGTTTTTAAGTACGGCCTCAGAAGAATGTGTAAAGCAGAAATTGTCAACATATAGATTATTCTTTTTTTCAGGAGAAATGAACAAATATCAAATGTTTACTGATCAGCATGATGACGAATGACTGCATTCAAGACGAAAGGACTTACTGCTAATTCCACCAAATATAGATGGGGGGTAGTATAGCGATAATGCCACAATCTTACCATTTTCTTCCCATAGCAGAAAACAGAAATTTATTTTTGGTCCTCCTCCAGTTTGAGACGTATCTGCAGGAAAACTTTGGAAATATCTGCCAATGACAACATATTTGTTGGTCCTAAAAGAAAATGAGAAGGCGGAAAAAGAGAGTTCAAAAAGATCGAGTAGTACCATGAAAGAGAATGATGAGGCTTGATTGTAAAACGGAGATTCCACCCATTCTAAAATACATTGAAGACAGGCGCAGTTTTGTTGTAACTTGCTCAGCGAAGTCTCTTATTACAGGACGGTGCGCGGTATGAACTTGAACGTTATTATAGGTTTGAGGGAGGTTGATAACGTGAATGGGATTTTCAATGTATCACCCTCCCCTCTGGCTTACTGGTTTGAAAAGCGATCGAGCCACATATGTAGGATAGAGGAAGAGCCCTGCTTTGTTTCCAGACGCGTTGTTTTGACTCCACGCAAATGTAGCTAAAGCTACATTGATAAGTTAAGAAGGCACTTCATTGGAATATTTTCATACCAGGAGTAACTCTACATGAGATAGTATTTCCATCTCTTAAAAGAAAACTTCGATAGTCTGCATAGAAAGTTTTTGAAGAATGAACACTTCGTCGATAGAGCCCTGATCTGCTGTTTCATTTATAGACCTAATGATGACTCTAGTTGAGTCGAAGTATAGATGTTTTCTAGGCCCAAATCGACATCTGCATGATAGTGTATGCAGAAAGAATGGGTCAAAATAAGATTGCAGAAGGATCGATGATTTGGTGCTTCACTAAGCGTTCGGGGACTTTGCTTGTTTTCGTATGTCAGTTTTGAAATGGACGAGAGAAGTAAGTGTTTTCGTACTATCCATCCGATGATCACGATTTCTCCCTTTTAGAGAGCCGTTTCAAAATCAGATGGTCTTCTCCAAAAAAAGACCAATCTCGTGAGAGGGCGGTTGCAAAAGAAACAGATTTGGCGTGGTAAGCCCGCGAATGTGATAGCCAAACGACCCGATGGCAGGTTTTTTATCAATGGCTCTACCTTTCAAGCAATCTACGATTTTGAAGTGCTTCATTGAAGAGATGACATCAATTCCAATCAAGCCATCCACATTTGAAGCGCTACTTCCGTGTCTACCTACATAAAAATGGTCTGCAACATAATATCCACTATATGAAACATTATTGATAGCACCCATGAGTACCTTCACTGTGAAGCTAACATCAAGACTAGGAAGGTATATTAAAAATTAGAATTTTGGTTATGAAGAATACGATTGAAACAACAGATGGTTCATAATCGTAGGGATCGAGCTGCCTACGAAATTTGACCTAACGACGTGCTCGCCACGACCAAAAATGTCTGAGAGATTGGATGGAAACTGAGTGTGCCAGGCGCAGGAGGAATCACACTCTACTTCCAATTGTAATGTTAAAATACACTATTTGAAAAAAAAGCTTAGCTAATTGGCGAACAAAATCCAATAACAAGACTGCTTGCGCAGTATGAGAAGATGAGCAGAGAAAGTTTATTCCCTCTTTTTTTGTTATTTAAGGGGAGAGAGAGTAAGATTGTAGTAGTAGGGATGAAGGAGAGAGAGCAGATGGAAGAGAGAGAGGGGAATGGAAGAGAGTTTTGGACCAGATAGAAAGTAGTTTACATGTATTTTATAACAGATTATTGCTTGAACCAACTCTCTCATCATTCCATTAAGAACTTGAGCGCGCCTAGAAGTAGACCATTGGCTGAAACTTGTGAGACATCTGGCCGATCTCTTTTGCGTTTATTCTTTGCCATTTAAGAACAAAGAGCCGTTATGTGACGCCACCACTCCTCTGCATAGTGACACAGAGGATACGCTAAGCCACATCTATTTGTTTAGCCAGCGGGCATACGTGAAGAGCATAGATCTCGACAGTTATTCATGTTTATCGTTGCTGGAACAGTTTGCTCACACTTTCCGTTTCTATTTGCAGCGCTCCCTTCTCAAGCTGTTACCTGTCGGATATAGTAATACTTCAAACTAGCCACTCATCGGGTGCTTTTCCATTACCAAATGAGTTTTGCATATCCATTAATATGAAGTGAAGACAGAAACGATATAGGAACCACGCACCTCTGAAAAGTAAGTGGAATGAAGAAGAATCTTTGGGAATACTAACTTTAGGACTCTTTTTTTAGACTTTTTTACACTTGTAGTGTTGAAGGAATCTATCTATCTATTTCTCTCTTTATATGAAACTTCTTGTGTTAACGTAGCCCTAGCACAAGGGATTTTTTCGTTATCTTGTGCACCACCAGCAGTTCTATTTCTTGTGTCCTTTCAAGGGACTTCAAAATGCTTCAGTATAGTTACGTCAAAAACGCAAATTGATGGAAGGATAACGCAATCTGAGGTTTTCAGTTTTGAGTTCACGCACGTATATAGGAGGAAGCTGTGGGGTCAGTCACTAAGGATACTAACAAGACGGTTACCTGCTGTTCCCTTCTCAAGGAAGTTCAAATCGAACTCTTATAGTTCAGGTAAGTGTGTATAAAGTTCTGACACAAAGAACTGAATAGTCCCTGGTCTTATTATCCAAAACTGCGTGCTGAAAATCAATCTGGAAGGAATTGGGCCCACTTAGAAAAGGCACGTTCCAGATACACCTCCTTCAGGAATTTTGATTTCAGAAAATGAATAATCGAATTAGTTAAGTAAGTTTTTAACATCCTTTAAAGAAAATTTAGATGACTTAGTGAATATTCAGTCAGTTTGGCTGCGCCAGAAAGGTCCTTCCTACAGCCCTATTCATTTTCAAGGGACAGGAGAAAAAAACTGAACGCATGCTTTTCATCTCCACCTGAAACGTTCTGACATTTAAGAGCTGGAATTTTAAGTTCTTGTTGTGGCTTAAAATTCTTCAATTCGTGAGACCGAATCACCCTCCGGCGAAGAAGCAGACTTGTGGGACGAAATGTTGGCAGTTGGTCTGATTTCGTGGATTATCCTCTGCAATTGTAGATATTAATGAGCATAGATTAATTACTTCTTCATTTAAGAATGTTGCCATCGTGTCTTCATGAGATCAGACTCGGCAGATCTCGGCTTCGATGTCTTTACTGTTCATATCTGTCTCACCTCCTTCCCAGTATCGAAAGATTTTACCTTCATCCAAAGATAGACTTCTAGCAGGGATGAACTGGATCCTTAGAAGATTCCTCTAGAGTAAGGGCTGTGAAGCAAAAGCGGTACTTTTGCGCTTTTTATGATGCCTCTATGAACGGTCGCCAATTTGGTTTGTTACACTTTTCTTCCACAGCCTCTACGAGGCTTTTCTTTTTCCTCTGAGTGATGATTTCCTTCTTGTTAATCCCTATGTCGCTGCATTTGATGGTGTCTTTTTTTTTTTTCAAGTTTTGAGGCCAGGATTGCGGAAGCAGAAATAGCGCCGCCTGCTTCAGTCATTTTTTTACGACGAATAAGAGGAAGAGATAGGAAGACAAGTATGGAATTTTATACAAAAAAGATGAAGTAAAAGTATGATAGGAACGCGCAAAGAGTTGTTACAAATGAAAACCTAGCTAATTTTTGTTAATATTTAAAAGCTTGTTTCGTAAATAGCACACACACACACCACTGCGAACGTCTTTACAATGTTACAAATATATCACTTTGCTCAGTAATATTTTGGTCGTTATTGTTTTTTACGAGAATAAGGAAGGAAAAAGTGTAAACATTGGATAGATTTCACCAGAAAGAGGCGCATTAGTTAACTAGATACAGAATAGCTGCTAAAAGAATCTTTATCAAGACGCCGAGAGCTCCTATTATTTTTTTTAAAAAAGCGTGTTTCGTATATAGCACACACACTCTGGAACTGTCTTTTTTCCTAATCCTCTTACAAGGTGAATGGTACAATATAGTCAATTTTTGTACAGGTAAGTCTATAGTCATTTATTTTTTTTTTTACGAATTTAAGAGGACAAAATCATAGCGTATAAGCTAAATAGGCTAAATTGTTATTTAGAAAAGAGGAGAAGTTATAATCCACTTAGATAGTGAACTAGCGGACAAGAGTTGCTTTACTCGCTAAATACGATCGGCAAACCTTTAGTGTTAAGAATTTTTTATTTACACTATCTCGCTTCTCAAAAAAGCTTTATTTAATAAAGACCATAATGAAGAGCAAAGTTCTCTGACTGGCTATTTTTAAGATTTAGAGTACATTATATTATTATTTTTTTGAGAGCTGGACTCAAACATAGTTTCGAGGTGTTGGCAAAAATTTTTAACACTACTATACCCATATACATATATAGAATTTAAGCAAATTATTATATTTTCGTTATTAAAGGAATTACAACACCGAGATTATGAGGAGGGGACCGACTAATCGGATAGACGAAGGTCTTTCGTAGCTAAAATTTTTACGAATTGCTTATAGCACTCATTTTTTTTTTCATTATGTAGACAATAGTGCTAGACGTAGAGTTTGAGACAATTAGACAATGAACGTTTCCTCACGGCTCAGACACTAAAAATTTATTATACATGTTCTACTCGCCGAACACACTTTAAAAAATCTCAGACGAGCTTGGGTAGAAAAGTTTTTAGTTTCAAAAGCCAGGAGACACCTATGCAATCTATCAAATAACAATAGATATTTTTGTTCAATTATAAAATTCAGCACACATTGAAATCTTCAATAGCTTAGCTTGCATTGAATGTATTGAAGCTCAGTACGCAGTTAAGATCAGTTTTCACACTAGAATTGGATTAAAAGGAGAATCTATTCGAATTTATGAAAATTTGAATAACCTTTTTGGTCTAAATAAATGTGACTCGTGCTACTCTTTTAGAATCAAACCTTTATTAAGATTATCGATAGTGAATTAAATACGTGGAAAAAATATTAGCAATAATATAAATTTGATTACAAATTTGATTACAGTCGATTACAAAAATATTGAAAGTTTTAGAAAAATTAACAATATTAGTTTTCATATGGGTCGAAGTTGATTGTGACAAGATTCAAAATACACAATCTCATGAACTAAGAAAAATCTTACAATAAGGAGGTGAATTGGGAGTTAAACCGCTTTCCCGAACCCCATAGAAGGACCTGTTTGCTAATCAGCTTCAACAATAAAAAATAGAGAAACTGCTTGGACGAGAAGGAGATAACCGTAAAATAGAATAGATTAGTTAAGTGTATTCACTCGTTTCCCTCCGTATTTTTTATTTTTTATACCCAAAAAATATCGATTGTGTTTTAATTAGGTGATAAATATTAACGATATTTAAATTTTATTTAATGAAAAATAAAGAACTATATATATTAAATAATGTTACTTTTCCTATACATTTGGAAAAAGAGTAGATCGAAGACCAACACTTGTTTCTAATCCTAAATATTTATATTATTTCACAAGTGTCTTGAAAATTCGTATGCTTTGGAGATCTCTAATAGATGCAGAATCCATTTAGAGTGCTTAGACTTTCTGTGGAGATCTTTTGTTAATCTGACAACAAGGGTTGGCAAGCATTATAATTAGTCCAAAATCCTTATTCTCTAAGCAATTTTATTACAGATGATCCAATGTATTCATATATACAAAACAGTTATTATTATTAATGTATCGAAAATGCTTGATTGAGATAGGTTGGTAATTATAGCTTGCACCTTGTTGCAGATTAACAATGTCCCACGTGACTTCATATTCGTATTTTGCCCCAACATCGTTCTACGCTTGGAAATATATATAAGGAACAAGGCGTTGGCTTCGACTTCTCTTTCCATTGGAATTATTATATATATAGTTTTAAAAAGTATTAAAATTGAAAAGTTTTAACAAGACATTTTGCTTATCTTCATATATGTAAAGTACTTTACTACTTAAAAATATTATATTTACGTTAAGAATAACCTATATGCGAATCTTTTAAGTGAACTATGATTGTTTTATTGAAATTTCTTTAAAAACGTCTGATTTTAGAAACTTTTTCTTCGTTTCTGTTTAGAAGTTTTTTCCGAGTGAAATTTTAGTAACTGTTTCTGCGTGGAGAACCGGTTTCACTTGCTAATTTCCAAGACTTCTTTTTAGTTCTACTTCGTAAAAATTTGCCAGAAGCCCTTGTTCCTAAAATTAATTGTGGGTAGGTTATTGCCAACTTCAAAACTATTTTTGAGCCAAATTTTAAAAATCTTAAGCAGAAGAGATTTTCAATTTCTTAAAACTTTTGAGAAGCGAGGAGAAATAAAAATCTTACTAAGGTTTGCGTTTTGTGTAACACTCTTTGCCTTATTCCTATCTATTTACTCCTCTTTTCTATAAATTCATACTTTCCTTTTTCCTCTTTCTAAAAAAAAAATAACGATAAATATATGCACAAGTTTCAGTATTTGTAAAATGGAAAAAAAAAAAGAAAAAAAAAAAGGAAGAAAAAAAAAAAGAAAAAAATAATGAAATAGAATAAAATAGATTCATAGACATAGGCATATGTTTGCTATACATACTGAAACTCGCTTTTTTTAAAAAAATAATAGGTCTGCAGTTGTAACAAATTCTTTTGACACTCTAATCTTATCTATTTACTTACCTCTTTCTTGTAAATTTCACAAATTTTCCTTTTATTTGAATTTATTCGTTAATAAATAATATTACTGTGTACCATAAATATGCAGATTTTCTAGTATTATATTTTGTAAAAATTTTGTTTTTTTTATTATAATAGACGTTATTCGCAGTGTGTTGTATTTTAGTATTGTGATGATTGTTGCTATATAACGAAACAAGCTTTTAAATAAAAAAAAATAAGTTTTCATTTGTTAACAACCTTTGCCGCTATTCCTATCTATTAACTTCATCTTGTTATAAATTCTATATTTTCCATCTCATTTCCTCTTATCTCGCTCCCCTCGATTTAAATAAAAAAATGTAAAAAAAAATTGAAAAACCTGAGAGCTATAGGGCGCTATTTCTTGCTCCGCAATCCTGGCCCACTAGAAGAACACAATCATCTAAGCTATCATAGGGATTTAACAGTTTAGAGGAATCCAATTTATTTTCAAAACATTAAGAGAAGGAGATGAAAAAGAAAAATAGCCTCGTTTAAGAGAGTATGTGTGAAAAGGATATAATAGTAAAAACCTTTTTGCAGAACGTTTCAAAGAGGCATTCATAAGCGCAAAATAAGCGCTTTTTGCTTAAGCCCTTCTCAGAGGAATCTCTTCTAAGGATTCCAGTTCATCCCTGCTAGAAGCTATCTTGGATGAAGTCTGAAGGTAATATCTTAGTCTGGAGGAAATGTAACAAGTATGACAGTAAACAGTGACATCGAAAGTGTCGAATAGATACTGCGAGTCTGATCTTCATGAAATACCGGATTGCAACATTCTTTAAATGTACAAGAAGTTTATAAATCTTTTCTCATTATCATTCTACAATTGCAGGAGGATAATCACGGAAATTCAGACCAACTGTCCAACATTTCTCCCACAAGTCTGCTTTCTTCGCCGGAGGGTGTTGATTCGGTCCACGAATTGAAGTAATTTTAAGCCTACAACAAGAACTAAAATTTCCAGCTCTCAAGTGTCCAAATCTTTCTGGTAGTATGTGTAGAGAGGAATAACATTTCGTTTCAGATCTTTTCTTCCTGTCTTTGGAAAATGTTATACGGCTTTTGTAGGAAGGACCTTTCTGACGCAGCCAAACTACAGTATTTTATAAGATGTCTTCAAATTTTGCTTTTAAAGGATGTTTCAACACTTAACTTAGTTGATGAGAACATTCTTTGTTAGTAGCTATCAATAAATCCTGTAGGATAGAGTGATTGTATCTGGAAAAGTGCCTTTGCTAAGTGGACACCACAAATATATCAAAACAAAATTGGATTGATTCAAGCACCATGTTTTGGATTAAGAATTTGTGCAGGCTACTCGCGTTCTTTTGTGTCAGAATAATAAATAAATAAAACACCCGGAACTAGATTCGATCAAAAAATCTAGAATGAACTGGAATGGGAGGAGGAGGGAGGTTCGGATTGGACTTTCCAGGAGAGGGAACAGCAGGTAAACCGTCTTGTTGTATCTTAAGGGGACTGACAAGGCTTCCTCCTAGATCAGATAACCTGGCCTAAGTCCTGATTACTCAAACTAATAAACAGATTGAGTATCTTGCCATCAATTTTGGCTTCTTGCGTAAAGTATCTCTATATAACAATTTTGATGTGGAGTTTATCTTCCTGTCTGAGAAGGACAGGAAATAGACTAGAATCTTAGGTGCAAAGAGGGTTGCCAGAAGATAAGAAAAAATGGCCCCTCACAACGAGAGTCGTCATATAAAGAGAGAGAGAACTTCTTCGCCTTCCAGAACACTACAATTGGTAAAAAAGTTCTTAAAGAGTCTAAGTGGAGTATTCCAAAGACGTTCTGTCTTCTTCCACCTTTATTCAGGAGGGAGGCGGTCGTGTTTCCTTCTTCTGCTTCATCATTTATGGGAATGCAAAATTTGTAAATGAAAACACCGATGAGTGGCCTGTAGACGTTTATCCGACTAGGTAGTCTTGTTGAATGGACGCTTGCAATCAAACTGGGAATCGGGTTAGTGTGCAAAAACTGTCCAGCAAGAAACCATTTTTCTGCTCAAATGCACTCTTCAAAGATTGGGCGCGTTAGTCGCCTGGTTGTGGGCGACAGCGAAGAGTGAGGTGCTCACATAATCTGCTCTTTTGTTCTTCAAAATGCAAAGAAAATAAGAGCAAAAAGAGATCGTTGCAGTCTCCACAAGTCAGCCATCTACTTTTTCAGCGCCTCAAGTTCTTATGGATGATGAAGATGTTGGTTCAGCAATATCTGTATAAATACAGTAAACTTCATCTGGCCAAATTGCTTCCCCACCAGATGATCCCTTAAAATAAAAAAGAGGATAATAAATTGGTAACTGCAAGAGTGTTATTGGATTTTGGTTCGCAGCTAAGTTTTTTCAATAGCTGTATTTTTAAATAAATTGGAAGTATGGAAGTGGATTCTCTGCCTGTGCACACCATTCCATTAATGACATTGTTTGGGAGCGGTTTGAGCTCTTGCAATCCAAAAAACTAACATCTGCTTTGTTTTCAAATTTGCATAACAAAAATATTAAGTATATTCCCGAGTCTGTGATGTTAGCTTCACGGGTGAAGGGAACTCATGGGTGCTACTGCAATAATGTTTCATATAGTGCGGATATGTATGTTTGCAGGACCATGTTTTATGTAGGTAGACACGGAAGTAGCGTTTCAAGATTTGAGTGATTTTGATTATGGAGTTGAGTATCTCTTCATGAAGGCACTTCAAAATCATGAGAGTGCTTGGAAGTGGTTAAGAGCCATTGAAACCTGCCCATGGTTTTGGATCCCATTTGGCCGAAGCCCAAATCGTTTTGACCCCCTCTCAGGAGATTGGTCATTTTGTTGGAGGAAGACCAATTCTTGATTTTTGAAAACCTCTCATCAGGGAGATTCGTTGACAGGAGGATAGTTTAGAACACTTACTTCGTCCATTTCTAACCTGACAACAGCAAAAGTCCCCGAAAGCTTAGTGAACACCATCATCGATCCTTCTGCATCTTATTTTGACCCTCTTTGCATACCAATAATCATGCAGATGTCGATTTTGCGCAATAGGAAAACATTACAGCCTCGTAATACAGTTAGGGTATAAATGAAACAGCAGACAGGCTCTATCGACGAAGAGTGCTGTCATTCAAAATTCTATCAGATAATCGAGTTTAGAGATGGGAAATATCATGTAGAGTTACCGGGTATGAAAGCATCTCAATGAGAGTGCTCAATTATCATTTAGCTTGTATAGCGACCACTTGCTGTGGAGTAAAAAAACGTTGAAAAAGCAGCTGGCTCTTCACTAACATTATGGGGATAGTTTTTCAAACAGTACCAGACGGGAGCGCTATAATTGGAACGATCCATTCACTCGTCTTTATCTCATACCTCTAAAACTATATAAACTTCGAGTTCATACCCCACCGTCCTGTAATAAAGACTGCTGAGCAAGTTACAACAAAACTGCGCCCTGTCTTCAACTGTATTTTAAGAGTGGGTGGATCTCCGTCTTTAAATCAAGCCTCATATCATTGGAGTTGATCTTTTGAACTCTCTCTTCCGCCTTCTCATTTCTTTTAGGACCAACAAATATGTTGTATTGGCAGATATTTCCAAAGTTTTCCTGCAGATACGTCTCAAACTGGAGGATGACAAAAATAAATTTTGTTTTCTATGGGAAGAAAATGGTAAGATTGTGGCTTATCGCTATACTACCATCATATTTGGATTAGCAGTAAGTCCTTTCGTCTTGAATGCAGTCATTCGTCATCATGCTGATCAGTATACTTCTATCTTTGGTTCATTTCTCCTGAAGAATAATCTATATGTTGACTTCTGCTTTACACATTCTTCTCAGGACCCTACTTTAAAAAAACACTTTCTTTCCAGGCCATCTCTTTCGTATGAAAGAAGGGTGGCTTTGACCTTTCTTCGTGGAACACTAATAACCCCGAGCTCAGGGCTTTATTTTGAAAGTGAAGGAAATCTTTCTGCTCATCAGTGCGCCGAGGAAAGAGTATTAGGTTATCTGTATGATCCTCAACAAGACATTCTCAAGTTGAGTGAAGTATCACTTCAGTCCATTACTTCCAAAAAGCAACTACTTTCTGAGGTGTCAAAATTGTTTGACTTTTGACCCTCTTGCATTATTTATTCCTGTTTCTTCTATTCGTGGACTTCTTCTCATGGAAAACATGTGGAAAAAGAGAAATGAAATGGCATGATGAAAGGGACCCAGAAATAAAAAATCCTGGGAAAGAGCTTCGAAAGGATCTGTCTGGCTTTAATGAAATACGTTTCCAAGATCATGTTTTGAGTCATCAGATGAAAAGACTGTCTGGAATATTTTTTATGGTGACGGCTAGCACACAGGGCTATGGGTTGTGGTTATATATATCTTTCAAGCTTGAAAGAGCCTAGATTTTATGGGCCAAAGGTAGTTAAAGTTGCTCCTCTAAAAGGTTATGGATTGACATTTTGACCTTGTTTTTTCGCTGTAAGAACTGATTGCGTGTCCGATTTTTCTTACGTTAAAATGTTTGCCTTGCTCCAGTTTTTGAAAAAGTTTTCATGCATGTTCCAGTTCAGACCCCGTCAATATTTAATTTTCTGATTCGCCCATATAACACTTTGCATATTCAGCGCATTTCTGAACCCTTATGAAGTGACAAAGATAGAATCATAGCAAATATTTTTTAGTCTGGATTGAGGAAGCGCATTCTAGGACATATCACTCATGTTCTTCATTAAAAATGAATTTCACTCCATCCAATAAATTTTGTTGATGTGCGATCAGAAGAAAATATCGTCCAGACCGATTACTTACAAGAGGGAATAACCCTTCTCTGAATTCAAAGAGGAACTGTCAGTTTGGTCTTCCGGACCGGAATTGGCTTGCTTCTGAGTCTTCATATGTAGCCTAGTTGTTGATTAAGAAAAAGTTCGGGGAATCATCCCAGTGACCAGCGTATATACTCACATGTACAAGTCTGTCAATATCCTAAAGACACTAATATGTCAAAATTTCAAGTTGGGTCTCTTCTTTGTGTTGGTGCTTGCTCTTCGATTTTTGGTACTAAAACAAGAATTAGCAATTATTATCAATTGTGATAAGAAGCTCGTTTGTATTGCATAGAAATACTATTTATTGCAACAGGAGCCTTTTTGCGAAGGAAATTTCTTTTTTGAAAAGGGCTAAAGTGAGTTCTCTACGAGAGAAGTATGAGTAACCTCCTGAGTCTGGTAAACAGATTTATCTTTTTCTTGGATGATATGAGTCTTTTAAGAACTCAAGGGTGTCTGTTTTGGTTTCAATGATCTCTTTCTGTTATGAATTTGAGCGTGTAACCCGTGCTGTTTGTAAAAAATTTCACCTTTACCATCTAATAGTGAAAGCATCTGCTCCATTTTTGGCATTGTCAAACATTAGGGCATTCAAGCCACACTGACAAGATCCGCCTTAAAGGGATATTGGATAATAGTCAGCTCGAGGGGGGGCTATTAAAAAAATTCTGTCTTCCTGATGTTGGTTTTGCAAAATCTAATCTTTAGCTTTCCAGTACTCCTAAGTTTACAATTTTTCTAAACTCAGGTAAGATCTTTTTCCGGTCATTTAAACATGTTAGGAGTAGACTTACGAATAAGCACTGGTGGCCGTTAAAGACCAAAGGTTCCATATCAACATTCTCAAAAATGTTTCTAATCATACTAACACTTGTCTCCATATTAGAGCAATATATCTGGATCTAGTACCAGATAATGTCATCAAAAGTCATTTTGTCCAATCTTTTCCATGCGTTTCCGTTCATTAGATGTTTCAGGTTGTTCCGATATTGTCTACAGTGCATAATATGCCCAGAACATTTCAGGCAAGGAGGACAGGATGCTATGGAGGACATTTGTTGTATCTGATTGAGCGTAGGGAGCTGTTTTGCGAAAAGACCAGCAGTTCACTCACAAGCGCATTTCCTCTTTATAAGTCCATGGACCGGGAGATTCTATGGGAAAGACTTATATCGTATAGTGTCAAGTTTCGTGTACAAGACTATAGGTTGGTCTTCTATAGAGTATTTTGATTTATCACTGTACTCTCAGACATCACTAACGCTATCAATTCTCGGCCACTAACTTACACTACAAGTGATAATGATGTGATTCCTCTCACGCCCAATTGTTTTTTAAAGCCCCATTCAAGAACAAGTATTGTATTGCCAGGCAATAGTTCAGAAGAACCTTTTTGAAGCTCCTCCACAAAAGCTCGAGAAGATCTTATTAGGTCCCTCAAGCTATCTTCAGAGAAATTTGAAGAATTCAGAACTCGTTGGTATAATGAGGATCTGCTAGGTCTTCGAGAGACTAGCAGAGATCTATATCAAATCAAGTGGGACAATCTGGTAAAAGTGGGTGATGTTATACTCATCAAGAGTCCTGTTAAAGAAAGACCCTTCTGGCAGATGGGCATAGTCACACAACTGTTACCTGGAGATGACGGTAAAGTGCGCTTCGTTTTTGTCAGAGCTCCTGGAGGTCAAGTCAATCTATATCCCATCAAACTTCTCTACCCACTTGAACTGTCTCTTACCCATAATGTGTCCAGTATAGAATCTGCGTCTTCTGCACCCGCAGCGCCTCCTGCAAGAGATTTAATGATTCTTCCAGCTCTTCTGATGCAAACTTCAAGTCAAATGAACAGAAGAAATGATCGCGGCCTATCAGGAGAGCTGCTTTAGCTGCTAGAAGAGACAGTTTTTCATTTCATCAGGACGAATCTGTAAGAAGAAATCGTCTCTTGAATCATTCCTTCATGTTTATGTACGGCGTCCTACTTCGAAGTAGTAGGGTGTCATCTCTCCCCCGGGATGGATTTAAGAAAAATATATCGTTATAGAAATTCACCCGAAGATAGTTAGAGGTGAGGGGACGGCCTATATCGAAAGATAAGTTGGATATATATCTTAGGCTCTTTTGTTTTTTTTTTTATATTTCGTGAAGGAAAAAGACGTGACTATATTCGCTGCCGCAAAATTCACGAAGCTTGTGTAGAATAAGATGTTATTCAAGCCGGCCCCCTTTAATCTATCAATCTTATATCAGACAATTTTTCCAGCATACATTGAATGGTAAATGTCTTAGCTTTTAGTTACAGCTACTTTAATCTAAAGATTAATTTGCTGTACTCTTGATCGCCGATTAAATTGGAAAGGGTGTTTTTAAAATCATTAGATGGTGACACTTTATCTTAGTAGAAATACCTTCTTTTGACTATTAATCATTTTGTCATTCATATATAGCGAACATATCGGTGGATTATAACTTCAACAACATTGGATATGCTAGATCCTAATTATCTCCGTTGATATCGCGTAATATATTTCTTTGAAAAAAAAGGAGAAAATAGAGTAAAAAGAAATAAATGGTATATGCCCCGACCAGGTCAATGATTTCGAAAATCTGTCATTCAGAAGTCAATAACTATCTCTTCATAATGTTTTTTGTTTTTTGCTTGTATCTTTTAATCATTTATATATAAACTA
>JABUQX010044179.1:0-11293 GCA_015478945.1 Trachelipus rathkii | reverse complement strand
GAAGAGGCAGTCTAAAATGACGTAGTACGATATGTGAAGTACAGGCTCAAATAGAATAGCGCTGATGACACGGCAGGCAAAAGCGGTCACTAGGTGGCAGAGAAGCTCTATGAGTAGCAAAAGAAGATCACGATGAAGGCGCAAGACAGGTAAACGTAGTTCCACATAACTAGCATTACAAAAGGGCGGCGGGATAGTAGCAGGAACAGAAGGCGCCTAAGGTAACGTCACAGCCATAAGAGGCGGCTAGGGAGGCAGTCCAAGAAGGCCTCACCAGTAAGTATAGTACAGGGAAGAAGACTGTGCTACGTGAATGAGGAGGCAGTCACAAGAAGGGGCCCTGATGATAGCAGCGATAAGAATGAAATGCCTATGCAAGTATACTTGTATATATACGGCAAGAAGGCGCCTGAAGGGCGGCAAGAGGCTGCAGGAGGGCGTTCAATTACGGCGCCCAGGTCAGGCATCAAAGTAAGCTCGTAGGAGAGTAGCACAGAAGGCGCTAGGAGGCGGCAAAGGCGAAAGAGGCACAAGAAGGGCTGCCTGAGGTACGGTAGCAAAAAATAGCCGTGCACGAGCTAGGCAGCACGAAAGCTGTCACAAGGGAGGTACAAAGACAAGGCTCCGAAGCTGAATAGGTACTAATTCAAGAAGCTGATACGGCTAGTAAGTGATTGGACGTCAGAAGTATATAGTACGGCCTATGTTAGGTATATATAGTATCAAGGCTAAATAATAACTTAGCCAGAGCGAGCAGATACAAAGAAGGCGCCTTAGCAGTTGACTAACATAGGACATAATAAGAACGCCAAGGTGTAGGCAAATGAGTAAGGCTTCCATAGTGTAGTATATACCAGTCAAGAGCGCGAGTAGTATAGTACACAAGATAAGTACGGCCGAGTAGTAAGTCACAGCATAAAAGGCGCCTTATAGGGAGTACTCAAATGAAGGCTGCCATGAGAGGCAGTCTCAAAAGCTCACTTAGGAGGTACAGCAGAAGATATAATAGTTGCGTTAGGGAGATGCAGATAAAAAGCGTCCATTAAAGCTAAGGCACACGAAGGGGCAAGTAGCTAATTAAAGAAGTCGTATGCCAAGAGGCAGCAAAAGCGCCAGGAGGTCATCAGAGGCTTATGCCTAGATAGCAGTTATAGACAAAGCGCCTATAGAGGCATGATTAGAAGGCGCTGAGTAGGAATATACTCAGTACAAGAAGGCTGCCGCGGAGGTATTCAGCAAAGAACACGCCGAGAGATGCTCATACAATCGCTGCCTTACTGATACTGATCTATGTGTTAAATATAATGATTCACGATAATACAGGCAAGAAGGCGCAGAGTATAATCAGGTTTGTGTGTGTAATTTATTGTAAACATGGACAGACTTGAATTCTTCACAACAGAATGGCGAGGTAGGATAAAATACGCTGCCAGGAAATATTCATCATTACTCCAATTTAACATAAATTTATGTCAATACAAGAGGTAACTTGCCGTAGAGAAAAGTGTGCATTCAGAAGGTCCCTCAAGCAGAGAACAAGGCAAAGAAAGATAGCCTATGACCCGAGCGGCGGATGCAATGTCCAAAGAGACGCGTACCGTGATATGCATCACATAGTACCAACCGACGACTGCCGGACGCAGGTAAGAAGGCCCACGAGGTAGCAGTGAAAAGACTGCCAGAGGCGTCGAAAGCTGCCGCACACGATAGCACCAATCACTATATAGCTATCAGCTAACTGAGTCAGTTGGTGCAAGAGAACTATCGTGAGGCATGCAAGCCCACTCTTCTCTGTCTCCCTCTTCATAATGAGCGAATTAGAGAGGCTATTCAGGCCCCCCCTGTGAAGCAAGGGTTCAGATTCGCGGATTAAGCTTATACTGCAAAAATTATTTTCTTCTACACACTCATCACACTAACTCATACAACCTCTCATACAAGACATAAGCATATATATATATTATATATATATATATATATATATATATATATATATATATATAATATATTATAATAATATATATAATATATATATTATATATTATATATATATATATAATATATATATATATATATATATATAATATATATATATATATATATATATATACCTTGTAATATAATAATTAAATATATATATATATATATATATATATCATATATATATAAAATATAATATAATATATTATTATATATATATATATATATACTATATATATATATATATATATATATATAATATATTGTATATATATATATATATATATATATATATATATATATATATATATCGTAGTCCAAATGCTCAAGGGTTTTTGGTGATCCAAATCGGTTTGAGGTTAAGAATACTTTAAGCAAGGTCTGATTTTGAAATTCTTCAAAAGAAGGAAGCATGAAAACCGCAAATGGTAAATTAGAAAATCAATTTGGCTACTTATTGAAAATTTAATCAGTTCTCCCTAAAATTCTAATTTAACAAAGCCATTTAGAAATCATGCCACACTAAATTGCATAACGCAGCCACATTCGTAATTTAGCATGTTGCTTTTTTTTTTTAAATTACTTGAAATAAACAAAGCAAATTAGGTAAATCTTTTTTTCGCGTGAATATAAGACACTTGTTTCTTTGGTTTTATAGGGACTCTAATTACTTCTTCTTCTGTAGCTTCTTCTTCTTACTGTCTTTCTTCTTCTTCTTTTTTCTTTCTTTCTTTGCCCTTCTTCTTCTTCTTCTTTCACTTTCTTCTTCTTTATTCTTTTTCTTCTTCTTCTTTCTTGCTTCCTTTTCTTCTTCTTCTTCTTTCTTACTTTCTCGTCTTCTTCCTTCTTCTACCCGCATGGCTCCTGTGCGCCCCCCCGTGTGTGCTTAGCCGCCTGCCGACCCGCCACCCCCCCGCCCCGCTCCCGGCACCCCCTCCGTCGCCCGTGCGGGGTGGGAATCCCCGGAAAAAGGCCGGCTTTCCAACCAGTAGAGAAAAGCACCGAGCTCAGTTCAACTGGCTTATAGTAATGATTCTTAATATAAGCTTCTTCCCGTCTTGTGCTTTAATAGCTCTCATTAAAAAATTAATTTTTAAATTTGTTCTCGTTCAATTTTCCTTCCTGCACTGAAATATTCCAGTTTTTAATACTATAATAGAAGCTTATCATCTTTCGTTCATTCATGGTATTGGGTAGCTAATTTTTACAAGGTGTTCTTTATAGTTTTTCTATAATATTAATTTGGGGAAGTTATGTTTATTAGATTCTGTTATTATTTTTTAATTTCTATATCAAAAAGGGTCAAGTCAGACGATATCATTAAATGGCTCGATGCCTAATGTCTTTATGGTCAGCATTTTGTAATTTAGAGGAGTGAAAGATCTCAATTCAAGTATGTTCCCTTTATCTGTAGGTTTAACGTAGACGCTTCTATATTTTTCCATCTCTTTGAATTTTTAATATTAACATCTAAGAATTTACATGTAGTATTTTGTTCTTGTTTCTCAAAGAATTTTCAACCACCTGAGAACTTCTATTTTTGATTTGAACTCTTGAATATGTTCTGGATCGGTAAATATTACAAAGGTGTCGTCTACGTATCGAATATAAAGAAAGGATTGATGGGGCGTTTTCATTAAATTTTGTTTTCTACCGATGACATGTATAAATCTGCGAAAGTTGGTCCTAAAGGTGATCCATAGATACGCCATTACACCATTTTTTTGAATCTATGTTTTACCATTGGTTAAAGGATGTTTTGTTGTGCATCATGTAAAGTAATTTCTCGAGATGTATTGCTTTAATGGAGGGCGGTGTTTTATTTCATGCTGATACACATTTTTCCTATATTATGTTTAATAGTTTCACAGATAATAAGGAACATTCGTGAAAAGACCTTCAACTTCAAGAGATATATTTTGTTAACATCGAAAGAATTAATTGTTGTTAGTTTTTTCTTCCAAAAATTCTAAATTAGATTATAATAAATTTTTGTTAAGTATGGTCCTAATTAGGTTGTTTTATGGTTTTACTTGAGATATCAGAGTCACGGTACCGTCATACTTACTATACGGCTTAGTGGGTCCGTGGTGTCTTGTGACCTTTGGTGCCATAGAAATTATTGGTTGTGTGATCAAATCTTCTTATTTTGTGGTTTAATGTTTAATCGTCGTGACTTGCTAGCAAAGGCATTTAATGGTCTTTTTAAACTTCTTCAGTTTGACTTTTTTTAAGCTGGGGTGAATTTGGTTTTTTCCTAATGATGGTGTTTAGCTTTTTACTGTAATTTCCTTTTTCATGACTACTACCGTACCCCGCCGCTTCTTTATCAGGTCTTTTGTATACTATATAAGAGAATATTTTAAGGGATTTAATAGAATCTTTTAATTCTTAAATTAAGGATCTTTAAATGCTTCTTTAGGCGAAATGTATCCAAGGTTTCAATTTAGTTTTCAATCGTTTCATATGCTAATTTTAATTCCTCTTCAATCATTGCAACAGTTTTTTCTATGGCTCGTGTAAGTTTTTCAATCGAAAATTTGTTTATTAATTAAATACCTTTTTCTTATCAACCAATTCCTGCGTCCCTCACGGGTACCATATGAAGGGGGCTCGTCCGCGCCAAACGTCGCGCGTAGGAGCTTGGGGCCGGTTTTGGGGGCGCCTGGGGGCCGTGTGGGGCTTTGCGCTTTCTCTTTTTCGTTCGTACACGTAAGTTTAACCCCAGTTCTAATAGCTCATTTTCCTTTTCGTTTAGTGTATAGGTAGATATTTTTAAGATTTTCGAATTATTAGACTTGAAGAGAATGTCTTCTCCATAAAGATTTGATAATTTTTATTATTCTATGCACCAAAAGTATTCACAGAACACCGAGGACAACCTTAAGGGCCCCCCCTAGTAGTAAAAAGGGGGTAAAAAAATGATAACCCGGTTTTTTTTTAAACCCCCCCGTGAACTCATGTATCGTCAAAAGTACATAAACAACGCTAATTCAGACCGCATATCTTAACGGAAAATATTTAAAAAAATCCTCAACCCTGATTCTGGGAGCCATTAGTTAATATATTTTTTAGTTCTAAATTTTTAAAGTTCTTGGAATATTGTACCTTGAATGGCAATGTTACACCCTTGCATAAGCTCGTCGTTGTTTTGAGGCTATATGGATTCAACAAAATTTTATTGTTAGCCTAGATAAATGGTCAAAGCCTACTAGTTCATTACAAAATATCATTTTATAGAACTTTTAACTTCAATGGTAAACAGTTTATTTTCAAAAAAAATGGCGTATTATTGGGATCACCTTTAGGATAAATTCGAAGAATTTTACATGTCATCGGTAGACAACAAAATTTTTAATGAAAAAAACGCCCCATTCAATCCTTTCTTTTATATTCGATACGTAGACGACCTTTGCAATATTAACGATCCAGAACATATTCAAGGAGTTAATCCCAAATAGAAGATCTCAGTGGTTTAAAATTTTACCTTTTGAAGAACACAAAATAACGTACATAATTTCTCTTAGATGTCTAATATTGAAAAGTTAAAGAGATGGAACAATTGATAGAAGCGGTCTAGTCGAAATCTACAATATAAGGAACATACTCTGGATTGTCGATTCTTTTCACTCCTCTAATTGACAAAATTCGTACCATAAGACATTAGTTCATCGAGCATGTTAAGATATGTCTGCATTGGAACCTTTTTGAATAATAGAAATTAACGAATAACACAGAATCTTGAATAAACAATAAACTCCCCAGTATATTATAGAGAAAACTATAAAGAACACTTTAAATACATTTCCTTACCAATACCATGAATGCAAACGAAAATGATAAGCTCGTATTATATTATAACACTGAAAATATCAGTCATGAAGAAAGATGAGAGAGAACAAATTTAAAATTAAATTTAAGAATATATTAGCAAAAGACGGAAGAAGCTTATATTAAGATCATACTGTAAGCCATTGAACTGAGCTCGTGCTTCTTATCGTGAAGCGCTTTCTCGATGGTGGGGAGTAGTACGTTGTGTATGCGATTTCAATGTTCTGAAGTGGATGTAACGCCTCTTATATATCGGATACACAACGAATACTCTCAACATGAGAATGTCGCGCAACATAAGTATAACCCGAGCAAAATTATTTCAACATTCGTTAAAGAAGACACGACAAAAATCCGATAAAGCATAAAAAGAGGGCTTCTTCTCCATCGATTAACATAGAAAAAATTGATTTTCTTATGATTGCGAATCTAGGGGAGATACATTATTATTAGCTTTTAAAACAATGGATAACAAAAATAATAATCTAAATGTCCAATTTTTTGATAATTTTTTTGAATGATAAACAATAAAGACAGAAAACTGTTGAACTTTAAATTTATTAATTTTATTTATTTATTTTGTTATTAATTTACCACCCGCAAACTTTTTTACAAATTGTAATAAAATATTAATAAATTTTATCCTTTCTTAAAGTCGAGGTATACGGACGAAGCTTGGTACTATACTAAATCATTGTTTTTATTTTATTCAAGAATAATTTTAAAGATAAATTTCTTCTGTGAAAGAAATACTTTTTCAGGTGGGAATATGTTCTGGATCGTTAATATTACAAAGGTGTCGTCTACGTTCCGAATAAAAGAAGGGATTGAATGGGGCGTTTTCATTAAACAAATTTGTAAGAAATAGGCTGACATAGTAGCAATATGCGAAAGCTTGGTCCATAAAGGTGATCCCATAGATAAGCCATTTTTTTTTAATATATGTTTAGTTGAAGTTAAAAGGTGTTTTCGTTGTACATATGTTAAAGTAACTTTCTCAGAATGTCTTCTTCTATGGACGGCGGTGGGTTTTATTTCATGATGATAAACATTTTCTAATATTACTTGTTACATAGTTTTCAGTATAGGAATTCGTGAAAAGACTTTCAACATCCGGTGATATCACTTTATACTTAACATTGGAAAGAAATATGTTTTAGTTTTTCCAAAAATTCATGCTGTTGATTTTAACTATAAATTTTTTTGCGTTAAGAATGGTTCTATTTAGGTTGTTATGTATATTTTGAGATATCATGAGTCACGGTCCCCGTCATACTTACTATAGGTCTTAGGGGCTGGTTCCTCGGTGTTTCTTGTTGAAGCCTTTGGTAGGCCAATAGAGATACATAAGAATTATCCATTTTATGGAGGAAAGACATTCTCTCAAGTCTAAATAATTCGAAAATCTTAGACATTCTACTATACCCTAAACGAAAAGGAGAATGAGCTATTGAGAACTGGGGTTAAACTTAGTATAAGACAAAGGGTTAACTTATAATAAACAAATTGAGGTTGAAAAACTTTACACGAGCATAAAAAAACTTTGCAAGGGAAGAAGAATTAAAAAGTTAGCAATGAAGACGATTTTAAAACAATTGAAAACCTTTGATTACATTTCCCTAAAGAAGGCATTGTAAAAGATCCTTTAAACAAGAATTAAAAAGATGCTATTAATCCTAAACAGTAACATGCATATAGTTATCAGCAAAGACCTGATAAGGGAGGGCGGGTAGTGTTCATGAATAATTAGAGTATTACAGTTAAAAAGCTAAACAGCCATCAGTTAGTGATAAAACAAAATGTCACTCATGGCTTAAAAAAGTCAACGGGAAGAAGTTATCCAAGACCATCTAATAGCCTGCTAGCGAGGATCAACGACATTAACATTACACAAAATATAGAAGAATCCTTGTCATACCAACATGGACATCCTCTATGGCCTACCACAGGTTACAAGACAGACCAGAGGACCACCCTTAGGCTATAGTAGTCTGACAGGTTACCCGTGATCAGTGAATCTCAAAATACATAACAACCTAATTAGACCATATCTTAACGAAAAATTCTTGGTGTTTAATGAAATTTTTCGGAAAAAATAAAACAACATTAGTTCTTTCGTGTTAAAAAAATAATATCTCTCTGGATGTTGAACGTCTTTTCACGAATGTTTCCTAATCTGAAACTATTAAATAATTTAGAAAATGTTTATCATCATGAAATAACCACGCGCGTCCATAGAAGCAGCATTCGCTGAGAAAGTTAGCTTTACATATGTATAACGCGAAAACACCTTTTAAAATTTCAAGGGTAAAGACATAATATTCAAAAAAATGGCGTATTTATGGGATCTTTAGGACCAACTTTCGCAGATTTCTACATGTCATGGTAGAAAAACAAATTTTTAATGAAAAGTTTCATTCAATCCTTTCTTTTATATTCGATACGTAGACCGAACTTCGTATATATTTAAGTCGACCCGACATATTCAAGAGTTCAAATCCAAATTAGAGGATCTCAGTGGTTTAAAATTTTACTCTTTGGAAGAAAAAAGAATAGACTACATTAATTTCTTAGTGTGTATATTAAAATTCAAGAGGATGGAAAAATTCGATAGTAAGCGTTACGTCAATCTACAGATAAAGGACATACTGTGAATTTCGATTCTTTCACTCTCTAAATTAAGAAATTGCTACATACAAGACATTAGTATCGAGCATTTAGATATGCGTCTGATTTGGAACCTTTTTTGATAAGATTAAAAGAAATAACACAGAATTAATAAACAAAACTTCCCAGTATATTATAGAGAAAACTATAAAGAAACTTTAATAATTTATTACCAATACCTATGAATGAAAACGAAAATGATAAGCTCGTATTATATTATAAAACTGAAATATCAGTCAGCAGCAAGATGAGGAAGCACTTACAATTAATTTTAAGAGAGCATATTAACGCAAAGCGGTAAGAAGGCTTATATTAAGATCATAACCTACTAGCCATTGAACTGAGCTCATGCTTCTCTACTAGTGAAGAGCTTTCGGATTGTGGGAGTAGTAACGTTGTGTAACGATTTAAAAATGTTCTGAAAGTGGATGTAACGCCTGTTATATCGGATTCACAACGAATACCCTCAAGCATGAAGCATGTCGCAACATACAGTATAACCCGAGCAAAATATTTCAACGTTTAAAAAAAAAAAGAAGAGACCCAAAACCCCGATAACAGCATAAAGAGGGCTTCTCCATCATAACAAGAAAAAAATGATTTTTATGAAGTTGCGACTTAGTGTACTAAATCTCTAAGGAAATAAACCAATGATAAACATATAATATTACGACTGTTATAAATATTGAACATTTTAGCTTATATTCTTGAACTTTCTAATTTTATTTTATTGAAGAAGCAATGTTATGCGTAATTATATAAAAGCTGTTTGTTTTCATTGTAGTGTTAGCATAATCAAATAAAGGCTATTCCATTGAAATGTCAAAGTGTACGGGACGAAAGCTTGGTACTCATACAAACAAGTTGTTTTATTTTATTAGAATAATTTTAAAAGAAAATTCTTCATTTAAAATATTTTCAGGAGGCTTGTAAAAACAACAAAATCATACATTAAATAAATGGCTGATATTGAGTTTTTAGAAATAATATAATAATATCATAACCCATTACGGAGATCATAAACACCAAATCACATACATTCTCTTGCTTTTCTTAACTATTCAGCTTCTAATGAGGAACTTTACGGTAATTTATTTAGACAAAATACTTGTAATGGGCAAAGATAATATCTCCAAATTTGTCCCCTAATTTCGTAAATGACGCTGTATATTATTATATGTATAATATTATATTATATATATATATATATATATATCATATATATTTATATATATTAAATTATATATATATATATTACTATATAATATTATATATATATATATATATATATATATATATTAGAATCAAAGATAAAAAAAAAATATTTTTTACAAATGCACATAAATGAATTACACTGATTCGAAACCCATTTAGCTCTCCCGCTCAGATTTACCTAACTGGACTAATAAGTAGAGACGGAAATGCAATGATGCCATTCTGAATAATTAGGAGTCAACTTGTCAATAGCATCAAGAATATCAATAGAATTGTCAGTATTGTTTCTGGATTTACATGAAAAATTTGTTCATCGTGCTTCAGAAAGAGATTTTATGTAAATGGTTAAGACAATTTGAAATGGTTTTGATATTTTTATTAAACATAACAAAAATTAGCTAAAATTAGCCCAATTAATGAGTAGATAAAAATATATTTTCCTATTAGCAGGCAACTTATCAAATTCGCCCAAATGGCTAAAATCAGCCACATCTGTTAACCCTGACACACATATAATTAAAAATAAAATTATCTAAATACACTATGATGTCTATCTTGCCAAACTTCTGGCATTAATCTACGCCTGACCTTTAGCGCCAAAGTCTAATGTTATTTTTAATATAAAAAATTATATTTTTTATCTACTACTACTACTACTACTACTACTACTACTACTACTACTACTACTACATACTACTACTACTACTACTACTATACTGCAAACATACTATTAAAATTTTTCCGTTCTTTCATCTTGGATTGTTTCCTTCAGTATTTTTTTAAATTTTATTTTCAGCATTAATTGATTGCAAAAAGTCTCTCTGAGAATAAGTTTTTAAGCCATCATTAGATAAATACATCGCGTTGTGATAACGTACTGTCACTTTATAATGCATATAAAGAATCATGGAAACAGTATAATTTTTTAATATCCATATACTCATAAATATAAATATATAATAATAATATAATAGTGAATTGTGTTAAAATATGAAAATTTTATTTAGTTTTTCTTAAAAAAAGTATTAATAGAAAAAAACCTTTTTAATATTATATGAAAAAACAACATCATAACCTTACTCTTAATTATGTTTTAAATACAACTTTTTACTACCATAAAAATCTCACCCTTTTGAACAGCAGCCCAACTTGTGAATCAATTTATTCCATGGTAGTAAGTAGATCAATTCTATTAGAGACACTCTCTCTCTCTCTCTCTTGCAACCATCTTCTTCCTTCTTCTTCTTGCTCTCTGCATTCTGCTCTCTAACTTGACGAGCAATGAGTGTACACACCCTCGCAATATCAGCTATGCGAAATCTTAGCACAATCTGCATCGACATTCTACACACCAGTCACTCATCCAATTCACTACCATCCTAAGTAAGGCTAAAATATAATCCTGATAGGATAAAGAGAGCTAAAATTAGTGGTCCGAGATGAGTATGGTCATTTCATTCGTATGATTTGGATGATTCAACATTTAATTTTTTATATTAATGTTATTAGATAACAACAATTTGTATGTTTATTTTATATTAAAACATCGACTCACATTACATCTACAACAATATTCCTCCTATAATATATATATGGTCTT
>JABUQX010044178.1:0-10472 GCA_015478945.1 Trachelipus rathkii | reverse complement strand
TTAGATGAAAGACTTAGTCTTGGTACGTAGGTAACAGGAGGTACATTCACGACTTTGTTATGCGTGCATATAGTAGAAAACATGCTGGAATAAGATTATAATCTAAAGTACAATGTGTTAAAATGGAAAATCTTAGGGGCGTGTTAGGTGAGAGAGAATTGATAAAATGAGGAACAAACGTATTAGGGAGTTGTTGTGGTGGAGAAAGAGTAAATGAGAAATAAGACATATTGGAGATGGCTTGGTCGTGATGGAAGATGGACGATTCGTTAATGGGTTAAGGGTATTATATGATGGTTGTGCTGTTGGAAATCGAACCCGTTGGGAAACCGAGGAAAAGTGGGTTTTTACTAGTCGCGTGAGAAATGTCTGAATGGAGGAATTGTGAGTTTGCAGAGGTGAGAGAAGAAAGGTGATAATATCGGTTTATGAGCTGGGGATGATGTGACCCAACGTGGACCAAGGGATGAACCTACATTCGACGAGATGCCACTGCGAGGGTCAACGCAGGTCGCGAAAGCCCTAAGGATTAAATTTTTTGACTCGACGAGTCCTTACTTAGGGTGTCTAAAAAGTACTTTAAGGTTGGGTTTATTTTATCCGACTATGCGGTTATATTTTTCTACCACTTTCGTTCAGTGCATTGAATGCACCCTTCCTTCAGTCTTCTGGAAAGAGGTGGTGAGAGATATATATATACTATATATTGCTGACCTATAGAATTTCATGTTTATGAGAAAAAATTCACCATAATGCTTAAAAATTTATTAAAAAGATATATTTATAATTAGATATATAGTTTAATTTATTATAGCCTATTATTGTATATAAATTATAAATAATAATACTATATTATATAATATATACCCACTTTATTCCCCTTTGTAAATCATATCCTAATTAAATATAACATATTTTTTCCACTTATACCACAATCATTGCTGCTTTACTCTACATGGATTAATTTCAAGTTAACTAACGGCGTTCATTGCAAGCCACCCACATAGTCCTTTATCGGTATTATTCTTCATACCCATATCCAACTAAACCGTTTAAGTGTTTGTCTATTAGTCGAAAATAAGTTTCAATTGCAAAATAAAACTGCATCTATTATAGTAATCGAAAGAACCTATATGATTTTATAATTGTAATGATACATATGGTGATATTCCGGTTTCATTTTGTAAATAAGTTAAATTTTTTTTCATTGGTAAATCATTTTAAAAATTATTTTAAGTATACATAAAATTTTCTCTCATTTAACGATATATTTATTTTTTATTTTATTTTAGTATTATTATATTTTATTATTATTATTGTTTTTTATTATTCATTATTATATTATTATTTTATTATTTTATTTTTATTATTTTAGATTATTTTAATAATTATTATTATTTATATTACTTCTTATTATTAATTTATTTATATTACGATTTATTATAATTTGTACTATCTTTTATTATTATTATTTTATTATATATCATATATCATTTTATTTTATTATATTATTATTTTTATTTTATTATATTATTTTTTATTATTATTATATTATTTTATTATTATTATTATTATATTTATTGATTAATATTTTTTTTATTTTATTATATATTTTTATTATCTACATTCTTTTATTTTATTATTATTTATTATTCGATTATTATTATTATTATTATTATTATTATTATTATTATATTATTTGGTAATAAGTAAATTTTATTTTCATTCGGTAATTTTAATTATAAATTTTTATCTTCATACTTTAATTATTTTATTACTTTATTATTTTATTATTATTTTATTTTATATTATTATTATTTTATTATTATTTTATTTATCTTATTATTATTATATTTATTTTTATTATTATTATATTATTATTATTATTTTAAATATTTTTATTTTTAAATTTATTTAAATTTATTTATTTCAACCGCAAGTTTTTATAATTTCAACCATATTTTTGTTTTTCTTCCTTTTTAGCTTTAAACATAACCATTAATTATAAAAAAAAAAAATAGCCGATAAAATACAGGCTCACACCTCCCATATGAAAATGAATGCAATGTACGTCAACTAATGTCAGTTAGGAGAAATGTTTGTTTATTGTGGAAGCTCAAAACTTTCTTGGATTATTGTTCAAGAAAGAAACAAATTCAATATGCATTTAACATTATATATATATATAATTATTACTATATATATTATATAAATTTATTAATGATACTATATATATATTTTATATATATATATATTATATATATTATATATAATATATATATATATTATATATATATATATATTTATATAAATTATATTATATATATATATATATATATTTATTATATATAATTATTATTATATATATATAGTATATATAATTATATATATTATTATATATGTATATTATTTATATTATTATATATATATATTAGATATATAATATATATATTATTAAATTATATTATAGATATATTATATAAATATAATATATATATATTTATATATAAATATATATAAAATAATATAAAACTTCATTATATCACCACACCGCCAAATTTGGCCACAAACACCCAAGGTCCCGAAACAACATCTATAAACCTTTAACACTCCAGGAACATTCGAATGAACACCACGCAGAATGACCGCCCGGCCAATTCGAAGCACACTTGAAACACATCTCACCTTCACAAAACACCTAGACAACATAACCGATGCTACAAGCAAACTAAACATCGCTGTGCAAACTTCACAAACAAATAAACAACCATCACCACTTCAACACTAATACAAACCAATTCATCGCCAGCTCTAGTAGCGCTCTCCATACCTGGCACCCCTCACCAAAAAATACATAAAGACCTCCAACAAACAAAAACAAGCTCTAAGATCATCAGGCACTCAACACAACAACCACCTGCCACCCAAAATACCAAATTCCTACCAATAGACAACAACCTGGTAGACCACAATCTTTTTTTCCAAAACCCCAATACCCCAACACCACGCAGCACTCTCTAACCCTACCCACGCCGCTAATAGCCTCGCATCGTCACAGCTCTTTTACAAACAATCTGATAACCTTCCACCACTCAGACACACACATATAAACACAATCCACACGACACTAAACAGAAACCTTTTAAGACGCAGACACAAACAACATCTTAACAACACCACCAGAAAAGTAGCACCAGGTCAACGCACTATCGAATCAGCTCTTGGGCAACAATCGCATGATAAATTAACCTACAACAAGGTCACTGACAAACACCACAAGGCGGGCCCGTACAGGCCGGGGAGGACATGCCAGGCTTCCCGGAAAAGTTTCTGACCGGCAATCCCGGGAATCTCGGAGAGACCGGTTTACGTAGGCGGCGGTACCGAGCGCGAGTGTGGCTCCCATGATGGGGTGGTCAGAGGTGAAGGTCTATATGTAAATTATATATATATAGATATTATTATATATATATTATAAGATTATATTGATTGTACAGATACTATTTTATATAAAGAAAAGATAAGGAAAAGAGATGAGAGAAGAGAGAAGTGAATGATAAGATGAGAGAGAGAAGAAAGTCGAGAGAGAGATAATAGAAGAAGAAAGGAAAGGAGGAAAGAAAGAAGAAAAACCAAAAAAAGGCAACGAGTGAAGGCCCCACCCAAAAATTGATAAATCAGATGAAAGACAGGTGCCGTGAAGGGAGACAAAATAACGTCTAAAATGACGGCACGTTAAAAGTAGGAAAGTTAATGATTTATTAAGCGCCGCACCCGCACCGGCATCCGTTAAGAAGTACCAGGAGTGGCCGTATTACAACTCCGATTCCTCTGACGCAGACTCCTTCTTCAGCGACTGATCTTTCCTTATTACTACTGACTCCGACTCAAATTCTTCGTGTAATTATCCTTTTCTCCGATTTCAGACTTTCATCTATGTTAATTTATCCCATTTTGACGGGGCCATCACCTTCCTATCGGGGGGTGCGTGTTTTGGCAATCAATCGGTACTCGTTCTGCGACGAGTTACGTCATCTATGGGAGTGATTAGAGTCATTAGATTTGAGAGAGCTACCATGCTGTAAACTCTATTCGTTACCAGGTGTTGGTTGGGTGAAGGTTATTATTGTGATAATATTAACTAATTATAGTATAATAATATAATTTAATTAAATATTTAGTCATAAATATATTCTCAGAAAATTACTTGGATATTACTGTATGCAAAGATGTGGGTATAATAATAAGACTTTAATGTTAAAAATTTATTTAAAATTTTCAGTACAATAATAATATATCAACATAAGATCTGAAAAATCATCATAAATCTAATTAATTTTATCTATCTATAACTTTAACTAATTATATTAATAACAATGAATATATAAAATATATATAATAATAATAATATATAATAATAAGATATAATATAATAATAATTAATAATATAATATATAATATATAATATATATTTATAATATATAAATTAAATAATAATATACTTATTATAAGAAGGTGCTTTAATGACCAAGTTTCAGCCTTACTCTAATAGTTGATCGAATATTTCAGGTTTTTATATTAGGGGGGCCAGCACACTCCTACCATCTATATATATGATAGGTATATTGGTAAACGATAATTCTTACGTCTATCAATGAGGTTACGTCACTCCCCTACTTATGAGTATTCGTGTGTCAGTTTGACGGAGAATACCATGTAGAACTCTATCAAGTTTAAACTAATTAGGTGTGGCTCGGGGCGTGTCAGGGTGCTGGCTGACTCGGTCGCTCGGGTGCGGCGATGCTGAGCGGTGCTATTATTTTATATCAGGTGCGTGTAGCGTATGCGTAGCTAGGTGCAGTTTCGGGGGTGCTCGTTGCGGGGGGCGCGTGCGGTTGCAGTGCGGGTATATGTGGTTCGTGGTGTTAGTGCGGTGCGGTGAGTGTTCCTTTTGCGCCTCTAATAGTCGAGATACTAAGATATATTTATATATTTAATATAAGTAATTTTTAGTATATTATAGATTATATAGATAATAATTTATTATATCTTAAAAATTTTACAATGTTTTTTATTTTATCATAAAAAAATTATGTTTATAATTTTTAAGCAAATTATTTTTACTTAGATTTGAGGCTAAAATTTATCAATATATCAAAGTCAAAGCCAATTATTGATAATAATAAAAGTAAATGATTAAGCAGTGAGTGATTAGGATAAACTATTATAATAAAATAAAATTGATTATAGAACCTTTAAATGAATTAGTATGATAATTTACAGGAAGCAATAAAAATAAAAAATATAGGATGCAATATTATTTTTTAATAAATAGAAATTATGAGAGTGCTAGAATATATAGTGCCACCACAAGTTTCTTTTAAAGGATGAATTATGGCGATCAATCAGTTTATAGTGAATTTATAGTTACTAAGTTATGTTAATTAACTAGTATATTAGATAATAATATTAAGAAACACAAGTTTAGGTATGTAGTAAAGTGTGATATAATGATATTTTATTATTTGAATAGTTTATTATATATTAGGAATTAATACTTGTATTTGTTTATTCTCTCATATCATTTCTGAAATTGCCCTAGACCTACCTCTTCAGTTACCATCTTTCAGGAGAGCGACAATGAAGTCACACACTCCAAGTTTTGGTGATTTTATCGCGATTTTTAGTATGGCGATGACACGCGACGTATTAAATCAGATTAACATATTCAAGGAATAAGTTAGTAGATAAAAAATAAAGCACTTCAAATTGGACAATAATTATAGACATATGTATTCTCTGCAAGTGCACCATTCTCCTAAACTATGTTTGTTATTAAGAATAAATATGAATATTATTTAAATGAAAATAATGTATAGAATTATTAATAATAATTAAAATCAATATATATATAAATTAAATATATAATTATTAATTAATGATAATTAAATATATATTAATTATATAATATATTAAATATAATAAATTTAATTATAATAATATTTAAAATAATAATCAATAAATATATAATAATATATACTATTAATTTATAAATATATTAATTAGTAATAATAATATTAATTAATTAAAAAGTAAATAATATAATAATAATAAATATATTAATATAATAAATGAATTAATATCATTAATAATTAATAATATAATTAATATTATACTATATAATAAATATATAATATTATATATATAAATATAATAATTATAAATTAAATATAATTATAATAATTAATATATTAAAATAGTATTTTATATATCTAATATAATATAATTAAATAATTATTATTTAAATATTATAAATTATAATAAATTTAATTATTCATAATCAAATATAATATAATATAAAGCTTATATGGTTGTTCTGTGTGTTGTTATATTGATTTAGTTTGTATGTTTGAGTGTTTTTTAGTTTGTATCAGTTGTTGTTATGTTTACGTTGGTTATGTTATAAGTTGTATTATGTTTTTAAGATGGTTTTAATGTAATTTACTATTTCATCATAAATATATTCAAATATAATATATATAATATATTACTTACTCCTTCGTGAATAAGATTCACAATCCTATACATCAACAAATTTATTATTAATTAGAGTTACTATCACTATGCCATACTGCACGCTACTAACAATTACTATTAGATCCACATACGACTGCATTATTTATATATTTCGTCATACCTTGTGATATTATCTTTTTTATTCAGTTCTATCCATGTCAATCTCATTATCGACTTACCAGTATACTCGTAATTCCGCCTCGCTACCGTCCCCGACTATCGCACCGCTACGCAACTCGCCACGATTCTAGCACCGCACGCTATCCGACCCGACACCGCATCATAATTGTTAAGTTTAAAACGGTTAGAGTTGCTAACTTTTGAGTTATCATCTTTTACTTCATTAACTTGGACAATAATCCATAGTTATATTATTATTATTGGTGATGACGTAGGACGCTCATTTGTAGACGAGCGGATTTACAGTTATTGCCAATATACCTTCATAGGGGGAAGTTATTTGTGCTGGCCCCAACCTGAGATATTCACCGGTATAGATGGAAGCTGAATACGTTACAAAATCCTTCTTATATATATATTTATATTATTATTTATTAGATTATTTATTTATTTAGTTATTTATATATTATTGTATATTATATATTTATTTATTAATTATTTATACTTATTATTATATTAATTATTATTATTTATTATATATTTAATTATGATAGTATAAAATGTTTATACTGAAATGTATATTTTTATTATTATTATTATTATTAAGATGATAAATCATTTATTATTATTTATTTTATATATTTTATTATTATTTTTATTTATGTATGTATTATTATTATTATTATTCATTATTATTATTATTATTATTATTTATGTATTATATTATTACTATTAATATTATCAACACTGACACCGCACCAACCAACACTTTTACGCGATAGAAGTATTACAGCATGGGTATCTCTCTTCAAACTTCGAACGCCCATAGGGGGTGACGTAACTATCAGTCGCAGACGACGGTTACGTTGCTGACACCCCCCGAAGGGGGTGATGGGCCGTAAATGGAAATAATCATAGAAGTCTTGATCTGGAGAAAGGATGTTCGGAGTTTGGAGTCGGGTCAGAGAAGGGAAACGAGTCGGGGAGAAGGACAGGAGGTCTGGTCAGAAGGAAGTCGGAGATTGGACAACGGACCGGTAGCTGGAGACCGGTGCAGGTGACTGGAGATTAATAAATATGCGTTTAGTCCCATAGTCGGTAATCAAAAATTATTGTTTATAAGTCATAGAATCAAAAGGGGATGTAAGTCGTAAAGGGTAGGTTCAGGGGACCCCCCCCTCGAGGGGGGTCCTCCGAAGAATGAGTGGAAACACAAAAACAGAAAGAAAGATGGAGGAAAAAGGAGGAAGAATTGAAGGACGGAGTCAGAAAGGAGGGATTGATTATAATAACCAAAGCAGTCTATGAGTGGGAGTTAGTAAACATTGCGTTTAGCCCCAGACTGATTTTCTATTTTCAAAATCTATTTTTAAAATATCAATTAAAATATATGTTTGCTATTTTATTTTATATAGTTCATTTACATCTTTTAATTTGTGAGGTTTTTGGTTCATCTTCTAATCGTTAACCTTTATTTCAAAATGTTGTACATTATTTCGTTATTTTTTTAATTATTTTGTTTAAAAATATACTTTTTACGATTTTTTTTATGTTTTTCATGTATATAACGTAAAAAATCTTGCGTTTTTTATGTCCCCAGTAAACGAGTAAATCAGTAAATCAATAAATCAAACAATCATCCAACCACCCACACTCCGTTGATTTATGATCTATTGATTATTGATCTATTGATCTATTGATCTATTTGATCTATGATTCATGTCATATTTTTACTAGAATTGTTATAGTATTTACATACCCTACATCAGTTGAAATCAACCACCCATTCCGGACCCTCCTACCCATATTTATGATCTATGATCTATTGATCTAATGATTCAGTCATTTTTTTACTAAAGTTTATCTATATATACGTTTTTTGCATGTTTTTACATACCCTAAATGCAGTCCACCCACCCTACCACCCTACCACCCCACCTACCCTCCCACCCTAACACCTTAACACCCTCCCACTCTTCCACCCATTTAATGATCTATTGAATCAAGTCATATTTCAAGTATCATTTTGGATAAACAAAACATAAAAATAAGTTCTTTGAATAAAATATCATACTAAAGTGCAATAGTTTACTGACCCTAAAGCAGTAAATCAGTAAATCAAATCACCCACCCTACCATCCCTTCCACCCATCTATTGATCTATTGATCTATTGATCTATTGATTCAAGTCATATTTTGGGTATCATTTTGTATAAACATAACATAAAAATAAGTTCTTTAAATAAAATATCATAGTAAAACGTAAAAGTTCATACATTGCGCACGAATAAACTGCTAACATTAACAAAGTTCCATACTTAACAACGGTAAAGTAACTAACATTGCATACAAAACGTAACCTATTCACACTTTTTTCAAACATATCTCTAACATATCAATGTTAATTTTACATTAACAAAAATTTATCATAACCTTACCTAATTATCATACTGACCAACGAATATATGCTAATGTAACAAAGCTTTCACATCAATAAAGCTAACATAGCATAACCTGAACTTAGAAAATAATGTACAACGACAAACATAACATACCTTACGCATGAATAAACTTCTAACATTAACAATGTTAAATATTTAACAACAGTAAAGTAACTAACATTGCATACAAAACATATACCATTTACATCTTTTCAAGCATATCTCTAACATAATGTTAAATTTACATTAAAATAATAATATTTAACAAAATTTTTCAAAACCTAACCTAATTATCATGCTGTCTAACGAATATATGCTAAAGTGACAAAGTTTTCACGTCAATAAAGCTAACATAACATAACCTGATCTAAGAATATAATGTACAACAACAAACTTTACATAACTTACCCACGAATAAACTGTTAACATTAACAATGAACGCTGATTAATATCGGTAAATTAACTAACATTACATACAAAACATAACCTAATCCCTCGTTTTCAAGCATATATCTAACATATCAATGTTAATTTCACATTAACATAGTAATATATACGAACATAACACAGTTTTCACATCAATAAAGCTAACATATCACAACCTGAAATAAGAATATAATGTAAAGCAACAAATCTACCATACCTTACGTAAGAATAATCTGCTAACATTAACAATGCACACTGATTAATAGCGGTAAAGTAACAAACATTTCCTTCAACGCAGCCTATTCACACTTTTTTCAAGCATGTCTCTAACATATCAATGGTAATTTTACATTAACATAGCAATACTTAACAAAACATTTATCATAACCTTACCTAACTATCATACTGCCCAACGAATAATTACAAACAACAAAGTTTTATCCTCAGTAAAGATAAACTAAGAGCATAACACACATCGCCTACGAATAAACTGATATCATTAACAAAGTTAACAGCTTAACCAATAAAGCTAACATAGCATAACCTGAGAAAAGAACATAATGTAAAACAACAGACCTAACATGCCTTACGTTTGAATAATCTGTTAACATTAACAAAGCTCCCTACTTATTAAAGGTAAAGTAGCTAATATTGCATACAAACCTCAATCTAACCCCGCTTTTCCAACGTAATAATGCTAATTTTACATTGGCGTAGTAATATTTAACAAAACTTAACAAAAATGTTTTCATAACCTAACCTAACTATCGCCCTAACAAACTAATAAATGCTAACTTGAACTAAGAACATAAAATACCTAACATACCTAACTTACGAATGAACTGCTTTTATTAACAAAGTTCTTTGCTTATCAACGGTAGGCTAACATAAGCTAACGTAAGCTAACCC
>JABUQX010044177.1:32500-37145 GCA_015478945.1 Trachelipus rathkii | reverse complement strand
GGGGTGACACCCCTCTGCACTACTATTACCATTAATAGCTCAGATATGAAGGGGTTTGCTGAATACTCAGGCCATTCTAAAGAATTAAAAAATGTATTAAAGTTAATAAGAAAGCGGGATGGTAAAAGGTCTGCTGTCACTAAAATATTTAATGAATTAGCTCCACCTATTAATACTTTATCAGATGAAGATAAGTTAAATAATTGGTTAATATTAAAAAAGTTAATAGGCCTAGATGATTTTGAAATCTTTAACAAAAGTATTACAGATTCTTTTGTTTCCCGAAAACAATTAAGAACTGATGTCCGTTTGCGTCAATTATTTAATCTCCACTCTATAAGTTGCTCGAGAGCTACGGGTTGGGCTCCGCAGCAAATGTAGAATGTAGATAAAATAGATTTTAATTGCTTTTCGCAAATTTAAAATGACTTCCCAAATTTAATGTTTTCTTTCTAAAGATCAAAAATATCGAAAGAAAATTATCTTTTAAGAAGGCTTAAATAAACTATAATTTATTATATTAAAAACCGGTAATAGACATCTTCGGGTAACCGTAATTTTTATAATTTTCAAGAAATCGATAATTACCGGTAAAAAATTACAGACTTTCGAACCCTACAACGGTTACTCCCAAGACATGGATGCCCGAGTTTGCTTTGAACTGTTCTTGAATCCAACTTTTTTGGGTGGAGGTGGGCTTCCAGTGTTAAAAGGGGGGGCCAAACCCGGAGGGTATACTTGTCCTCACTCGCAACATGCGTGGTTAATCCCAGAGAAGGCAGTAAATCTTTACCTTTCCCATTAATTGTTCCTTCCCCTTTATTTACATCTTACTATAATTGCCCATTAATATGTATATTTAACTAATATAATAAAAATATTATAACTATTATATGTCTATGGTATATATATATATAGTATACTATATATATATTATAAATATATATATATATATAATAACTATATTCATTATACTGGTTACGCTACATATACCTATCTATATCCTATATATACTATTATATATAGCTAGTACTCGTATTTACATGATATAACATATCCTACATGTATAAACTACATACTATATACTAAGTATGTATTTATATCCGCCACCGCATAGCTAACATACTTATTAACTTTAACATAATAGATATACCACTTGTCTGTATCGTTATAGTATATCTATACTATTAGTACTACTATGGTATACTAGTATAATTATAATATAGGGTGTTATAGTACCGTAATTCCACTACTACTATACTTACTATACATACTATAGTGTGTATAGAAAGCATATAGCAGCTATATATAATCAAATGGCGTCACCCTCCCGCCCATCGCTTCACACTATAGTGTGTGCCTATGTCATCATACTCTGCCTTAAATTCTACTTCCGCTCAGGTTGGAAGGGGCACTTTGTCCAACACTGTCCCGGAGAAAAAGGAAGACCTCGACTCTCCTCAGCTTGTCTAACTATCGCCCTTATATAAGCTCTCCACCTTCTATTCTACTAACGAATCTCTTGAACCTAACTCAACTCTCTTTCCTTAGCATCATCTGGAGCTCTCAATCGTTGTTACGATCGCCACTTCCGGGCTTTCGCGTTTCGTGAGGTCACTTGGCGATATACTATTTCCTATCTAACTGATTTATGGTTTGCCGCCCTTAGGAATACGGGGGACTTGTGGTGCGCTTGACATATCCAAGGCATTGACGGGATATGGCACGCGTCACTGCTCTTCAAGCTCCTCTCCTTTGTTCCTCCTTCTCTTGCTTACTTATGTTTAGTGTTTAGTTTCTTTTCAAATCGCCGAAACTCGGCGTTGTTGAGGGTGACTTCTTCTTCTTGTCTGGGTCAATAGTTGGGTTTCCTCGGTTCGGGTTATCTCTACATATTATTCCTACTTTTCATTAATTGCCTTTTCAACTGCACATGTAACTCTATCCACTCGCTATGCCGATTTGATCTCGACCCTTCCATTACTGTTCACTCATTATTCAATTCTTGTCCCTCTTTTACTTCTAGAACTTGCCTCTCGTCTTAATCCTTCCGATTTCTATCTCGCTGACCTGGATAGATTCCGGTGGGGTCGTCTCAACCTTTATGAAAATTCAATACTTTCTTAGCACAAACACCCAATTGTGCAATCGTGCTCTCTAAAGTACACCTTATACTTTCCCTATCTCTCCTTTCGAATATCCATGCTGCAGAGCCAATATTAGCATCCTTTCCGGCAACGCCTCTAGTCAAAGTTCATAACATAAGGAAAATACATGCATTGAAACCTCCCATTTCACACACGAGCTGCTATGCACTAGGCCTCAAACAAGAAACTGAGAGTTCTGGGTTTAGGCTCGCGAGACTTTTGTGTGTGTCTATAGTTCGCCCGCCTACTCTAAGGTCCTTCCAATATCGCGCCTTGATATGGAGTACTGTTCTCCTATCTGGGGGCGCTCTCGCTCTCTCGACGGTGTTGGATGACACGGTCGGTCGAGGGAAGGCCATATTAGGGTGTGGTCGAGTGGTTTGCTTGCGCACAGCTGCTTGATCGCAATGGTTCTCTTGGAACCGATCATTGTTTGCGCCTGGCCTTAGCAAACTATCCCCAATGTTTGCCGGCGCGTATAGCGTTCTTTCCCGTGCTGGACGCACTCTCATTGTCATGATATAGTGTCCGCCAGCCGGCAGGTGGCTGGAGGGAAACTTGGATCAGGCTCTCGCACTACGACGCCTTACGCGCGTGTCGAGCCATCATATAGGTTGTGCTGGGTCGGGCGCAGTATTGATGCGTCTTCTGCTGGTGTGTGTATTCGTTACAACTCCAGACTCTTGTTCGCTGACTGAGTGCTTTCCTTGTCATTTCCTGCCACTCCTGTGTTTCTGTACGGTAGAATCTCTTTTTATTTCTATTCCTGGTGTGTTTGCACCGGTGGCCCGACTTGTTATGCGATCGGTCGGGATACGTCCACTTTTAAAGCTGGGTAGTGCTGAGCTCATCTGCTCGTAGGTTTGGGTTGAGTTGCGTGGACGAAGTAGAACGCTGATGGGGGCGTAGAGGTAGAGCGCCCCCTCTTGCAGAGATAGGGACTCTGATCCCGTGCAGACATATATTGGTCGAGAGTGAAGACACCTATAAGCGAATAGTATATATTATATGGATGGTACTCAGTTACTCAGCAAATATATTGTGGACTGGGTCTTGATATAGTTAGATTACCTCGGGAATATAGTACTGTAACTCTGATGTTCATAGAGATTCCAGCAGATCTCACTTTATATATTATATGCTGATGTAAAACTCTTATAATATGACCTCACCTTGATGATCTGAGTTGATGACTCTTACTATGGTATAGAGAGAGTACAGGAGGAAAAGAGAGCGCAGTGAGACCGACGAAGAGTGAACGAGAGCTAACCGAGTATGTACAATGAGAGTGTTACGCTGGGGTGGATCGAGTTATTAACCTATCTATGATATATTATTATAGCTAGTTAGCTGTATATAATATATATATATAAATATATTACTATAATATATATATAGATAGTATTATATATATATAATATATCATATACTCGTCCTAGCTATATATATCCGGATAAAGTGCTATATAATAATATATTATTTATATATATATTAAATAATATATATATTATAATATATATATAATATAATATATAATATATATTTATATATATATTTATATATATATATAATATAATATATATATATATATATATAAATAATATATAATAAAGAGAGAGATGAGAGATGGAGAGAGAGAGAGGACAGAGAGAGGATGAGAGAGAGAGAGAGAGAGAGAGAGAAGATGGAGAGAAGGAGAGGAGAAAGAGAGGAGAGAGAAGAGGAGAGAGAAGAGAGAGAGGAGAGAGAGAAGAGAGAGAGGAGAGAGAGAGATTTCAAAATTCTTTCACATTTTCAAATTTATTCGTACTTTTTCACACTGGGTGAACGAAAATTTTTGTACCCGTAAATTTTCGCGGTATCTTTGCGCTCTTACAAAAAATTTATCCCATTCAAGAATACTATATTATTATTAAGAATATAAAGATCGTATGTACGCCATAGCTTAAAATTTTACTCCTAAGAACAGAGTAGGAAGGAAAATTTCCAAATGATTTAATATTTATAGGTAATTTGATATATTTAAGTTAGTTGATTTTCTTAATTTATTAAAATCAGTTCTTTTTGCACTTTCATATAAAAACTTTAAATAATTTATTTAACTTTTACCATTTAATTTATTCTATGAAAAGATTTCAAATATTTGTAGGAGCTACCTACCCTGCCTACCCCATGTATACGGTGTGTGTTATATATTATATATATATATTGTAATATATATATATATATAAGGACATTCGGTATCCACCTCATATATATTAATATAATAGTTATATTATATATATATATATATATATATATATATATATAATATATTATATTATATATATATATATATTATATATTATAAAAGTTACACCATAATTAATTTTTCTTTATTTATAGTTTCGGTTTCTTTCGCTATTGAAATAAAAGTCCTTGATAGTCTTTTTCTTTGTTTATTTTCTGATATCTCGTTTTGATCTTGGTTTTAAAAATGGCCTTTGTAAATTAAGTTG
>JABUQX010044177.1:0-30000 GCA_015478945.1 Trachelipus rathkii | reverse complement strand
CATGAAACCAATAAAAACAATTAGAGTCTGGCATCTACATTTTATGAGAATTGTGAAACTTTTTCCGTTATATATTTGATCCTTTTTTTTCCACGTATATATATATATATATATATATAATTTATATATATATATATATATATATATATATAATATATATTATAATATTATAGTATATATATATATAAGTATAATATATATATATATATATTATATTATATATTATATAATTATATTATTATTATTATTATCATAATATATATTTTATTTTATTATATTATTAATCTATATTATATATTATTATTATATTATTATTATTTTATTATTATTATTATATTATTCATTATTATTATGATTATGATTATTATATAATTATATTATTATTATTATCATTTATTATTATTATTATTATTATTATATATTATTATTATTATATTATTATTATTGAGTTTGAATATTATTCAAAATTCTTATTCAGTTTCTTTTCTTCATATTTTATAAAATATTAAAAAGAGCACGGCGGAAACTTTTAGGCCTGAAAGCGTTTGTTTCAGCTGACATTTTTCTATTCCCTAGAGAGACGATTACAAGCGCGGAAGAGAGAAAAAAATTGTTATTATTATTATTAATTATTATTATTATTTATTTTATTATTATATTATATTTTAATTAGAATTTTATTATTTATTTATTATTATTATTCATTATTTTATTCATTATTATTATAATTTATTATTTATTATTATTATTATTATTATTATTATTATTATTATATATTTTATTATTAATTATATATTTTTTATTATTATATTATATTAATCAAAAAAAATAATAAAATTATTATTATATTATTATTTTTTATTATTATTATTATTATTATTATTATTATTATTATTATTATTAATATTATTATATATATTATTCCTATTCTTATATTATGTATTATTATTATTATTATTATTAATATTATTATATTTATTATTATTATTTTATTATTATATTATGAATATTATATATAAATTAATTATATTTATTATTATTATTATTATTAATATATTATTATTATTATTAATTATTATTATTATTTTAATATATTATATTATTTATTATTATTATTATTTTATTATTATTATTATTGTACCTTCGTACACTTGTATTGTACCATTAATGGTTGGTTCTTAGCCATTGTATTTCCAACATTCACTTCAATTCATTTGAATCTTAAAAATCAAAATTTTAATCCATTAAATTTGATGCTAATTTCTTTTTATTAAACAGGATTTTGAAAAAAAAAAAAAATTCATTTCAAATTGTATCTACCTCTTTTTTTATAAAAGGCATCTGTCCACTTACAACACACAAACATACACACACACCACACACACAACACACACACACACACACATCCTACACACACACTACCAACGACACCTACCACTATATACAAAATATATTAATAGATATATATATATATGATATATATATATAAATATATCTATATATATATTATATATTATAATAGTATATATATATTATATATATGGTTAGAAAGAAAACATGATAATGCTGTAGGAAAGTCATTTAATCTCTTCAAATCATTTCTGTGGATTTATATAAGTTGAGTGAGTCGTCATCATTAGATCTATAATGTATCATATTGTAATTTAATTCATTGAGGTAACTATTTAAAGATACGTTTTATTTTGAGAAAGTAAAGTTTTTAGATTAACTATTACTGTTTCGACTATTATTATTATTATTATTATTATTATTATTATTATTATTATTATTATTATATATTATTATTATTATTTTATTATTATTATATTATTTTATTATTATTTATTATTCATTATTATTATTATTATTATTATTTATTATTTATTATTTATTATTATATTATTATTATTATTATTATTATTATTATTATTATTATTTCCTGCATTTCCTTTAAAACATTTAGCACATTTTCAAATGCAGTGCATAGGAGTCTGTTCCGTTAACTTGGCAATACAATTTTCTTCCAATATTTGACATGTTTCGAGCAAACATTATTTCACAACACTACTGCCAATATATATATTATATATATTAATATATATATATAATAATATATATATTATATATTAGTATTATATATATATAATATATATTATTATTTATATATATATAATATTTAGTATTATTATATATTATATAACTATATATATATATATATATATTATTATATATATATATATTATATATATATTATATATATAGCTATTATATAAATATATATAATATATATATATATATATATATATATAATATATTCAGGTGAAAGGGTGACCTTTCTTTATTTCTGCAAAGCAAATCTAGACGTAGATCTGTTTCTTTAACAATTTATTTCTGCAGCACGTGTGGAAAAGCTTTTTAAAGAGAAAGAGAATTTAGTCTGTTATATTGCTTTGTTGATATTTATTCTATTAATACTTAATCTTTAAACTCTTAGCTCAATTATTTTTTAGAAATAGATTTTTGTATATATTTGGAGATATGGGTGTTTGAGGTAGTAGGGTATATTTATAGGAGGATACTTTGTTGTCTTTTCTATAGAATTACTAAAACATTTTATATTTTTTATAAAAAATTAACAGGATAGTTTATCTTAAAAAAATTAGTCTGAGTTGATGTGGCATATGCAGTGGTGAAAAGAGTAGGGGTGGTATTGATGCAAGAATAGGTTGTGAGCTTTATAAATAATTTTAATAGAATGTTGGTCGTAGTCAGGGGTAATAAGAAGATGTTGTTTATACGTTGTTTAAGGAGAAAGGGGGTAGATGGTGAGGTGGGGAGGTGTAGAGAATATGGCGGAGAAGGGATGACCTCACGAGATGGTCAGGATCTGACATGCAACAGAGGGCTGGCGAGTGAGTGAGCTTGTCAGGTATAGTCTATGACTCTGTGAGTTGCTGAGAGCCATCTTGCGTTGACGACTAAATAGAGCTCAATCTGATCTATCGTCTTGTAGTGCCCGATGCAATGCTGGTCGCCATGAGAGCTTAATGTTTGGATGTTGCGATGCCTTTAGGTAACTCTTTGAGTACAAGTTTATATCAGCGAGCTTCCGCTTTTCGAATTTTCGAGGATGGGTGCTGTGCTTTGTGTGAATTAGGGATCTTTTAAGAGGGAGATTTTCAATATGTTCGAGTCGATATGAGTGGGTGGATTTGGTGTAAATTTGTTGATGGGTGAGAGGTGTGATTGTGGGATTGGACGATTGAGTGGGAAGATAAGTCGCCCTAGAAATGTGCTAAGTGTTGTCTGTGTCTGGATGGTAGGGATGCAGTGAGGTTGCTCTTTGGTGCTGAATAATTTGGTTGCGGCCTATTGTGTGGGCAGGTGAGATATCGATTCACGAACAGATATCATGTCATATTCTCAGTGAAAGGAGTTACATGGAATTATGTTTTCTCTTTTAATCAAAGCAAGTGGTTTCAAAAGATACAGACAAAGCAATGGTGCGTCGAGTCGTCTCTCTCTCTCGCTCGTCTCGTGCTTCTCTCCTCTGCTCTCTCTTCTCTTCTCTCTCTCTCTTCTCTCATCTCTCTCTCTCTCTCTCTGCTTCTCGTGCTCTCTCTCTGCTGCTCTTCTCTCTATCTTCTCTACAAACATAGACATTATAATTGAATAAAACATGCTTTGTTGTAAATGGACAATTTTTTCAGAGTTCAGCTTTTGAAACAAAATTTTTTATATTACCCCTACACACTTACTTTTCTTCATAAAGCATAACAATTACCAAATACTAAATTACCAAATTAAATCCATTATTTAAAATAAGAGTTAACTGAATGAGGTAAATTGTTTATTTTTTCCTTATTTCTAATCCAAGCTCAGATAATATTGGGCAATTAAAATTAGTAAATATTAAGTTCATTACCATAAAAGAAAATCTTTAAATTTACTACAGTTATGAAAATAATTAAAATAGCTAACATTACAATACATAAAAATTAATATAATTAATATAATAAAATAAAAATATAATAATATAATATAATATAATATAATAATATAATAAAAATTTTTTTTTGACTATTAATACAAATTTATTGATTATTCTCCTCAGTCATAACTTTTTTCTTTTTTTTGATATTACATTCTTCCTATTTACATAAGCTGAAACTAGCATTTATTTTCTATGAGTATGCCTTATTGCAAGACAGTTCCGTCATAGTATTTTTAACATATATCTTTTTAACAGAGGAGTTACCCCAAGGAAATAGATAAACCAAACAAAGATGGCAGCAGAGAGAGTAGGGGGTCTCTCGGCCCGCCCAATTCCTGGGAACGACCAGCAGGTAGGACTATGTTCCCCCCTCCGGGGAGTCTCCGAGAACCCCACGCTCTTGGATATTTGACGCGTGTCACGGACGTGAGGTTTCCCTGCACGCACCCTCCCTATGGGTATGAAAAACCGTCCCCCCCCCCCGCTGTCCCCACCGTCGGCTCAACGCCCCCTAACTATATGAAGTTAAAAATTTTGTAACTAAACTTTATATGCTGTTTTCCAAATATGCTACACTGGTTTTTCTGTACAGTCGTCCGTACTTTTTGGAGAGGAGTTCATTTTCAAAATTTTATTTTTTATAATTGGAATGTTATTTCACAAATATTTAAAATTATTTCCATAACCTTCAAAATAATTTACTTCTCACTTTTATTTGTTAGATTCATATATATTTTTTAATATTTTTACAAAAAAAAAAAAAAAAAAAAATAAAAATCAAAACTGCGGACAGAGTCGTTCTAAAACATACAAGGATGCATAGCTATATATAATAATATATATTATATATAGTACATATAATACTATAGTATAAATATATATATAATATATATATATATATGATATATATACTATATATATATATATATATATATATATATTACTATATATATATTCAGCCTCGCCCGAAGCAACACTTCAGTAAACGTGCTGCTCTTTAACAGCATACAGGAAATAACACCTCATAACATTCAGGGGAACTTTTGATCGTAATTGACACATATAAAATATATATATATATTATACTATATATATACGTATATATATTATAATAATATACAGTAATATATATATATATATATATTATATATATAGCTACATATATATATATATATATATATTTATATATTATATATATATATATATATATATATATTGTGAGCATGAGACATGCTGTAGCCTGTGCGCGACTAAAAAAATTTATTTGCATAAAGAAGAAATTTCCCGTGAAAAGCCGAAAATCCTTGCAGGTCTAAATAACAAAGTCTATTAGTTAACAATGCATCTTTGATGCCATGAAATGAAACTTTCCAGCGACTCCCAGAGACATTAATGGCCACACATCAACAAGAGCCCAACTCCTGTCAGTTGCTTTATTGGTTCTCCGCTCTTTCACACTGTCGGCAGGGAAACATCGACGGCTAAGCTTATTTACGTTAACGAAAGAGATTTTTCTTTATTTTCTTTATATTTGTTTTCAAAAAGATTTAATGTTTTTATCGTAAATATTTATTAAACAATATAATTATATTTTATATATGGGTAGGTCAAATTCTATATATTTATATATATATATATATATATATCATATAATATAATTATATTATCTATATATATATATATAATATAAATATATATATATATAAATATATATATATATATATATATATCATATTATATATATATACTATATATATAATATACATATAATATATATATAATATATTATATATAATATATATATATTATATATATATATATATATTGTATATATATATATATATTATCATATTACGTATATATATATATAACTATATATATAATATTATATATATATAATAGATTTACTAGAGCAAAACTAAAGAACATGAGCATTAATAAATAATTCGAAAAACTAAGATAATACAAGAAAACTGTAACATATATGGACGATCAGCGTCATTGAAATTTGTAATGACAAATTGCAAAAAAAAAAAAATTTACTATTTTTTTTTTCATTTCATTATCCAAAACTTGATAGGTACAAGAAAACTAATAAATATATGAAAATCCCCCGTTTAAAATTTATTTTTGTAGGGGGCCGAGCCGACGGGGGAACGGGGGACAGAGCGGGGGGGACGTTTTCCATACCCCGTAAGGGGAGGGGCGGAGGAACCCAGGCGACACCCAAATACCCAAAGATAAAGAGCGGGGATTTCCGGAGACCCTCCAGAGGGGGGGGGGAAGCAGGGGGGGAAAGTATCCTACCCCGTTCGTCCCCCAGCAATGAGGCCGAGGAGATCCCCGACCCTCTTTGCATATTTAGCGGTTACACCTGGGGTATTTTTAGTTAAAAAAAAAAAATCTTTTAAACATATTTTCAATACGCTGTACTATCTAACATACTGTTATTAGCTTATTGATACCTATCGTAGTTTTGCGAAAATACTAAACAAAAAAAATAAAAAAAAGATAAAAGTGGTGATTTTTTTGCATTTTTCCATACAAATTTCGAATACGCTTAGTTTATATTATTGTTTATTCATTTCTTGTACACCACTAAGAACATGAGAAAATGCGGATAACTTCTTAGTTTTCACCATATTTAATTATATAATATATATAATATATATATATATGATAAATAGTATATAATTATATATAATATAATATATAATATATATATATATATTATATATATATATAATAGATATAATAGTCATATATATATATATATATATATATCATATAATTTAATAAAAGTGCACCGGGTTTACGACTCCGGTCAGTTTTGAATATTTTTTTTTTTTCTTTATTTCTAGTAGTATGATTCCTTAACAAATCAAATTTAATTGGATGAACGACCAGATTCAACAAATAAGATATAAGGACTTGATTCACGTTATACGACTCCGTCAGTTTTCAATATATTTATATTTTAATAAAGTATTACCCAAGGGTAAACCACTAAGATGGCAGGAGTCCGGGGGTCTCAAGTCGCCCCATCCGGGGAAACGACAGCAGGATAGGAGTATTTCCCCCCCTCCGGTTGAGGTCTCGAAAAAACACCCGGCTCTTTGATATTGGTGTCACAGGGTATTCCTCCACGCCCCTCCCTGCGGGTATGAAAAACGTCCCCTCTGTGTCCCCCGTCGGCTAAGCCCCCTTAAGATTTTTTACACTTTTTTGTATGAATCAGTTCTACTATGCTGATTCCGAATATGTAATTGGTTTTCTTAAGTGTCGTACTTTTGGAGATATTGTCATTTTTTGAAATTTTTTTTATATGTGATTTTAAAAAACAATATCTTAAAAATACTTTCGAAACATTTTGAAATCATGTCCATCATCACTTAAAATTTCATATGTGGTAGTATTTAATATTTAATACTGTACAAAAAAAAAAAAAAAAAAAAAAATCAAAACTGACAGGGAGTCGTAAACATACAAGGGCATCAGGTAAATACACCCCGGGATATACCCCAAATATTAGTAAACAACAGTAGCTCAGTATATTATATAGAGTAGGTTCCTTAGTAAGCACTCTATCTACCCGTCATGAAGGAGTCAGTGAGAAATTAGTATGCCATACCTACCCTATTGACGGTTACACTCCAAGTAGTAAGGGCCGATATATAATATATGAAGGACCCAGAATACTTTTAGTTTGTGATATAAATTACTTTGCCGGTTATTTCACCTATGGTGAGTCTTTCTTTTTTAAGTTAAATAAATTATAATAATAAAAAGTAAAGAAATTACTTTTCTATTATATTATACCAGCCATATGTATTATTAAATACCAATGATCGGGATTTTTCTAGGTATATCAGCTCTACTTCACAGCGACATGTTAGGAAAATATATTAACTAACCATTTGTTTATCTAAATCAGTGAACAGTTTTTTACTCGAATGAAACATTATAATAAAAAAAAAAAATATAACAACATTATTTGTTCTGAAAAAAGTTTAAAAAATGTTAATTATTTTTTATATGTTTATGACTATTTCAACTTTACCTATACGCTGATTCCAAATTAATATCGTATGTAGTCAAGTTTTTTTTGAAGACTCTTGAGGAGCTCATCGCTCCGAGACGTGTACCTCTCTCTCGATATTCTAGAGACTCAATATGCTAGTGTCCTTTTTTTTGTCAATAAACTATATATCATAGTATTTCAACCCATATGCGGTGTATTAACCTAACATAAAGTGACTAATGGTAACAGATGAGTCGGTATGTCTATCACTCTGGATAATCACCTACATCATAAAAAGTAATATTACTATTAAAAAACATTAGAAAAAGTAATATTTTAGAAATTGCTAAAAATTCTAAGGATAATATAGTATAAGTAAACTTGCTCCTCTAGCTACATTATCTCAGAAATAGAGGTTTATCTTGGATATAAGAGAGTATCTCGCGCCAGACCTAAATTGATCATCATTAAATAAACATTAGTTTTTTGGTTAGTATCATTTATTAAATATTAGAATAACTTTTATATTGATTTTGTTGAAGCGTTTTTGCAACATTGTATAATTTTGTGGCTATGGTTGTTTTTCCATTATTATTCTCAGTTATCCTTGACCAGTTGTATACTAGTTCTTTATATTAACTAATTACATGTTGCTTTTCCGTCCTGATTGCTGCAGCTATAATACTAATTAATCATAAAAGAAATAGATAATATTTATTAGTGATTAGCATACTTAACTCTTCCCCATAGATACATACATAATAATTGTAAATTATTTACTAGATATTATAATTTGTTTAAGTTGTTGATATTTTATATTTTTTTTTTATTTTATCTAATTTCTTGGTATTGAAGGTATATATATATATATCAAATTATTAATAAGTAGGTGAACGGACAGTGGATTCACATATAGATAATAATAAGAAAACCACTTGGCTTTGGAAGTTGAGCTTTAATTATTATATTTATTTTTTAACTAATGAAGTAATAGTAAGTTTACCAAGGATTTAACAACCAAGACTCAAAAGATTGCAAGGAGTCGGTAGGGTCCATGTCACTCACCTTGCCTCCTTACGAAAGAGAGAGGAGTACTAACCAATAGGAAACATAAAAATTCCCTTCTACGGGAGGATCTCCAAAAATCCCGCTCTTTGAGTATTGGCCGAACCACCGCTCCGTGAAGCACCCTGCAGTGTTCTCGATGTGTAAGATTAAACAACTCCAAATATCATCAGCACAGGGGATGTTCACCATCCGACCGTTTCCTCTCATGGAAGGATATGTGGGAAATAATTCGTTCTTCCCACTCGCTCTCTCGGTACCACCGAATCTAGGTCTTCTATGATGTCTCGTCTTCTGCCTTATAAGTTTTTTTTATAAAGTGAGTTTTAGCTATCGTAACACCTGTGTAGTATAGCATGATTGTGCAAATATGTGTTATAAGTTAGTTTCTCCTTACCTCTCGTTTTATCTGTTGTGACGCTCTCTTCATGTCTCTGATGAAGTGTCGTGTGATATAGATCGATCTTTGTAACATACATATTCCAAATTCATTTAATACAAAAATTTCTTGAACATATTTTCATATGTATGTCGATGCTATCTATAATTTCCTTTTATGGTACAATAATATAGAAATATAGTTAAAAAAAAAAAAACTAGATATATAACACACAGAATGCAATCTGTGAGTGCTTCCATTCCCTGAAAAAAGGTAAAAAATCTCTGAGATTATCATACTTACGTTCGTTTGATATATATTATTAATCGTAACTATGGTAAATAATCTAACCTAATACAAGTTGAGCTAGTTACCTATACTATTAATATTATATCTATTAATATAATATATTACTTAATATATATATATATATATAATTAAGTTATATAATATATATAATATATATATATATTATTATATTAATCTATAGTATATATATATATTATAATTATATATATATATATATAATATATATATATATATATTATATTCTTATTAATTATATAAATATGACTCTCACTGAAAGCAACATGCATGTATCTAAAACTAATAAAATTAACAGTTGCAGAAAATAAATAAATATTTATATACATCAGGATTTTTAATGACTAGAAATAATAACAATATATTTATAAAAATCATAATATTATATATATATTATATATATATATATATATATATATATATAAATGATAATTATATACTATATACATAAATATATCGAATATTTTATTATTACTATATTTATATATATATATTTAATATATATGTGAGTGATGTGTGTGCGCGACTAAAATTTATTTGCATAAAGAGAGAATTTCCTGAAAAGCCGAATCCTTGGAAGTCTAAATAAACAAGGTATAATTATTGATGACCTTTTTATGAATGAATTTTAGCATGCTTCCAGAGAATTATGGAACATCAAGGACGCCTCCATAATTTCCTTAGTTCCTGTTACCTGGTTTCTTGTCCAACTATATAACAACGTGTTTAGCAGGAATACATCTCTATCATAGCAATCTTCATTTTTCCATAATATCTACAACAATTGAATTTTACTCTTTATGAGTTTTTTCTTCTAGTAGTATCGTGGTGATTATTTTAAAATAGTTTTGGTGTATGCGTTTATTTATCGAATAAGGCTACATATTAATTTATTGAAATAGATATTTTAATTTTATAAAAGTAAATTAGTCATAATAAGAAAAAAACTTTTTATAAAGTCAGTCTCTCACTACATCTGTTTATGTCAAATATTATGTATGTGGTTTTATTCTAACTTTCTAACCGGATGACTCGATTTAGACGTTTACTTTGTCAGTCGGACTATACAGTTCATGTATATGTTGTGTCAGTATTGTCTATTCTTTCTACTCGTTAGTTTTTTGCGGTATGCTAGGTTTAAACTATTGTATCTAGCGTATGAAATGTACTATCAATATACATTTATTCTCATATGGCGCCGCAAGTCTGCATTGAGAGCATTCTTGCTTTCATTTAAATAGTAGGTCATTATAGGGTAGAATTATCACTAACTTCTATCAGAGAACTATGAATTTTTATATAAGTGGCAACTAATGCTTTACATAAGCAGGGCGAGAAAATGTTGTAATAAAGTACAAGTACCCTCGTTGTGGAAATAGACGCAATCACTCGTCAAACTAAATAATGATGTGATAATATGTTATAGTACAGTCTGCTAGGTTGTGATATGTTAGATAGAGACCGCTCACTAGTTCTCAGTTACTATATATGTCAGAGTATATGTGATTTGCAAGAAGAAATGGTGATAATTAAAAAAATGCTCCAGTTCATTAGATAATTTACTTTAACGATAATAATTTGGCACATGCAAAAATTTGTGTTCGATACACATTTATCTACAAAAAACATCTTGTTCATGCAAGGATAACACAGAAAGTGAGGACAGGGATTCAAAATATTATTAGTCATAACGATAGTTACTGTGAAATACTCGTGAAATGAACACTAAATTTTTTTTTGTGAGATATAAGTTATATATACAGCGATGATAATTTGGTGAATATTTTTGTAGCAGTTAATTATCTCTGCGACCTCCCAATGAAAACCAAAAAAATGGTAACACGTGTGTATGAAATCGATAATCATCCTCACGCAAAAAATATTTATGCTATCCTGTAAACTGGAAATAGGAAAGGCAAGTATGAGCAATGTCCTCAAGAGTATGATCGTGAAAAAAAAGCGTCATTGAAAATTTTGAATTAGCTCGTCGTCTCTAGAATATATACAACAGACATGTCTTGGATTTTTTATGTATGTGGTGGCCTTAAACGTTTAATTTTTATCGTGCCAACCAACTATACTCATGACAAAAGGTTAGAGTCATCGATCATGAAATTTACAATAGAATAGTTCCCTTTATGGAATGCGACGTGTCTCGTTTAAAAATATTCTCTCTTATGGCAAGGGCTCGAGTGCAGACAACGGGACGAGTTTCAGATAAGACGACGTGTAGGCTGTCTTGCTCGACCACTCTTAAACTAGATGTTGTCGAGAGTGCACATATTTGCACGTGGTGCAGGTGTGATAGCTCTCTCGCTAATTAATAACACATTTCTAGCAAAAACGTCGAAGTGATGTCTGACGATACTCTTCAAGAATTGAATCACCTTCACAGCATGATTTGGGGGAGAGGGGAATAAAATAATGGTTCACCCGTAGTTCGCGTTTGTGTGCTCTTCTTCCTCCTCCCCAGTGCGTTTGGCACAACACGAAACCACGTCTTCTCGTGTCTTCTCGTTCATCTTATTTTCACACCAAAAAATAAAACCATAGGGATCACTATGCTACTCATAATTCTTATATATAAGTGATAATTACTTATACAAACAAAAATTTTCTCTTTTTATACATTTGACAGAGCTGATATGAGTGAGATGAAAATTAATACGTTAATCTTTACATCTAAAAGCTTTGATATAAATGGTTTTTCTTAATTTGGAAATATAAAAAAATAAATATAAAAAATTAAAGGAACAATAAAATTTTATTAGTTTATTTCTTGTGCTAGCTACCGGTGCAGATAAGTTAGTAAGTATCTTTAGACCAATTTGTGACTACTGACTTATTACTTATCTTAGTTTTTATATATCTCATAGATATTTATAAGTAAATATCTAATTTGCTGTAATATGTATGTTAACTTACTTCTTTTAGATTTCACCTTATAATATAATATGATAATAATATTCTATATATATATATATATATATATATAATATTATTTAATCATATATTTAATATTATATATTATATTATTATATACTATATAATATAACTATAATTAAATATTTAATATTAATTACTATATATATATAATATATATATTTAATTATCATTATATATATTAATATAGTATATATTATATCATTAAATTATATATTATTAATAGTATAATATATTATATATTATATTTATATATTACTTAATATTCTATAAATTATATATATATAGTATCATATATATATATATAGTATAATATATTATGCTTTGGTAAGATTAAAGCATAACATAGTTCCTAGAACATGTTGTTGTTTGAATTTTTTATCAATAAACAAAACAGGATGGAAGCATAGAGGTCGAAGCACACATAATCAAATTATTTAAGTAGGTGTAGATACTCGAGACTCAGCTTTCAAAAATATTCTATATAAATTATAGGATACTTAGTTTACGTTATTACGATCTACCTGTTCTAGTTTAATATATTTTTTTTATATATACCTTATAATTAACTATAGGGTTAACCCAAGTGTGAATATATAAACTAACTAAAAGATATTTAGCTAGAGTTTCGAGTATAGGTCTATATCTACCATTACCGTTATATAGGGATCGAAAACGTATAGGTAGTATTAGTACTAACTTTGAATATATACCCTAAACCGGGTGAGAGGGTTCTCTCGGATAACTACTCCGCATCTTTGTAAATTTTTAGGGTATCATACTATGACGGGTGTCAAAGAGGTATTATTTCTCCAGCCTCTCATGATGGGGTATGATAAAAACGTCCCCCGTACTCCCTTGTCTCCCCGTCGGCTCAAGTACTCATACCTATAATTCTTTTTTAAACTATTTTTTTGTTATAAATTATATATGCTGTATTCAATATATGTAATATGGTTTATATTATTCACTCACCTTAAGTTAGATTACTTATTTGGAAGTATTTATTTTTGTAATTTTTTTTTTGAATATTGTGTAATTTTTATAAAAATATTTAAATAATATATTTGATATTTATAGTATAAAATATTTTTAGAAGATTTAACTTATAATTCTAATAATTTTATTAGTTAATCGATTACTGAAATAATGTTACAAAAAAAAAAAAAAAAAAAAAATCAAACACTGCTAGAATTGGAAATAATATCATAAGTAGATATATTAATATATATATTATATAGACAATATAATATATTATATATATATATATATTTATAGTATATTGAATATATATCTGTTAATATTAATATCTATTTAATATATATATATTAATTAAAGCTATAATATAATATATATATATATATATATAATATATATACCCCCATAATATAATATATATATATATATATTATTATACCTTAATATAATATATTAATATATTATTACTATATAATATATTTATAGTATATATTTATCGCTCCAGAAAGCAAATCATGCATGTATACTAACATTCGAAGCTCAGGAAATAAATACTTTTGTAATCTCAGAGTAAACTTTTTATCCTACTCGTATTGTAATATTAAAATAACAATATAAATACACTTTGATAAAATTTTAAAATTATCGTAAAATGATTCGTGAAAGCTGTATGCTAATAGATCGTTTATATTTTGAGAAGAATGAGAAGGAGCTCTATTCCATCTGATATATCGGAGTGAAACTCATCCTCGTGATTTTCCGAGAAATGTTCTAATTTTTTTTATTTATACTAATAAAGGTTATAAGTACGACCAGTTATTTTATGGCGCATTGTTGTTTAATTTTTTTATTCGAGCACCAAAGAATATGACAGCGTTCGAGGGCGATTTTATTCCACGACTTTTCCTCAAGCTTTAGAGTGAGAAAACTTATAAAGACTAGTTCTCTACTGAATGGAGCATAAGTTAATATAATAAAAACATCATATTGGAGTAAAATTGCTCGTTACTTATTATCTGCAGCCTAAATGAGTAGTTACTGCAGGGTGATACTCTGCATGATACAGTACTAATCGATATACTATTTTAGATGGTATAAGTTATTAATAATATTTAGTGAAATAATTTTTTTTTTTAGTTTATACGTTTTAATGTCTGCTTGTGAATAAATTTTTTTTTTTAGTTTCCTTGCAGTGTTATTAGTTTTTTTTAAGTTACGATATGTGTTGCTTTCGAGTATGATTGTAATGGCCACTAGTTATATAATTATAATATATACTATATTTAATATATAACTATATATATATATATAATTTATTATACTACTCTTATAATACATATATTATAATAATATATATATATACTATTTAATTAATATCTAATATATATATATATATATTAATACTATATTATATTTATATAATATCATAATCATTAATATCTTTATATTAAATATATCAATCATTCCTTACCAATAAGAGTGGATTTACATAAAAAAGACGGCCACCGGTATGAGACAATACACACGTAGAATCCGTAATCGTTACGCCCAAAAAAAAGTACACGACGTTAAGCATCGAAAGCGCTTTCGCGTAAAGAAGTGAGAAAAAGTAACGTTAATCAGTTAACGATTAAGATGAATAACTTCTAAACAAATCACATAGATAGACTAACGCTGAAGATCACGCTCCTTTCCTATAATTGTATGTAGTCTCTGTTTTCATGTTTAAAACTTTCTCTCTCTTACACTAGAAGGAAGAAATCAATTGCAAGTATAGAAGCAAATTGGCTTCAGACAATTTATGTATTTTACATAATGATTTCACAAAGTGAATAAATATTTAATATTTTTATGAATATAAAATAATTTTTATTAAGATACAGTGAATAACTACGAACATTCGTAGTGACATAGTAAATAAGTGAAGTGTGACAAAGTTCACCGTCACTACATGTCGTCACTTCCCGCTAATAGAAGTCGAGAATAAATGACCCTGAATCATTTCTATTCTATTGAATCTACATCTTAATCTTGATAATGCGAATAAGTAATTACTTATAGTTAAACCGAAAAAGCAGCACTGTTAGCGCGCCATAGGCCGAACCCCATATGACGCTAGCTATTGCCGTTAAAATATATACGCGCTGAAAGTAACAAAAATACGAATTGATAGCGGCATATAAGTGCGTTCAGCTCACACCTAAGAATCTCGCGCCTTTGGCTATATAAATGGCTTCGACGCATCAGTTTTATTGACACGTTCCAGCGCAGGCTCCGCACTCAATAGTAAATGATTATTAGGTACTCGCCCACTTTAATTAGTATATATTTATATATATATGATAATATATATATATAATATATTATATTATATGCTATATTAATATATATTTAATAATATTAATTATATATATCAATATATATATAATATATATATAGTATTATATATAATATATATATATATATAATTATAACTATATGATTATTATAATTATATATATATATTACTTAATATAAGTTATATATTCTCATATGTATCCCATATAAGATAAGAACTCTTCAATATAAAACTTTGTAAAAGCTACTCCCTCCACTCCTAGTTCTTGTGGAAGCATGGACGCAGGCCTCATTTGCCTTGATAGCTCCAATCTCGTAAACATACGACTGAACTTATAAACTCACTAAGACGTTAATTTCAAGGCTCTACGATATTACTAGCCTACCAAATACTTATTCATAGTTTTAAAGACACAGATATCTATAAGCCAGATCTGTATACCAATTAGAAATTCTCTATAACATTTTGTTTTGTATGAAGATTGTATGACTATCTAAAATTCGTACCTCAGTGTACGTGTGCTCTCTTCTACGCACCCATTTTATTAATTTTCTCGGGGGGACAACGTGATTTATTCTCTATCACTCGATTACGTTTATTCATGCGAGTGCACAGAATGTACTAAGCTCTCAAATAGAGGAATATGTCTTTATTCAGGGATACGAATGTTGTGCGCAGCAGCTCTAGGTGCTTTCATAGAGTAACACGTTTGCTTTCTGTTACAACGATTAAGCCTTATAGGCTATATAGATGACACTTACTCACTAATCGAGAACTATCGGTTCTTATATAAAGTGGTTACAAAAGTGATTTCTCAAAGAGGGCCGAGAATAAATTGATTGAAGTCATAGATACCCTCTGATGTGGAAGATACCATACTCGTCAACAAATGTATGAAAATGTAGTGTGAAAGTTGCTCATGAAGTTGTGATAGAGAGAGACCGCGGTAGTAATTTCAGTAGTCAGAGATGTAATTGCCAGAAGTAAAAAAACTAGTGATCTAAAAACTGTGAGTAAATATAATCATAAAATGACAAGTTCAGTAGAATTATCTAACGAATAATTAATTTGCGATAATGCCGATAAAATAATTTTGTTACTCGTTAAATCTAGTGATCCAAATAATAAAATATGACTTGAAATAACTATGATAAAGCTAATATAAACAATATTTTCAGGGCTAATGGAGCTAAAATTTACTTTAGCTAATACTCTCGATAATTATTGATACACGAGTTTTTTGTTGGTGTGTGCCGCTCGATACATTAAAACTTATTTAAGTGCAATTATAAAAATAAATGTTAGTGTGAGATATATTTCTCACTCTGACATGAAAACAAATCGGATAAAGTGTTATCACTTGTAGCGATTACTCAAATAACAAAGTTAATATGATTTTATCCATCAGTGCTCCTCGTTTAAGTAGAATAAGAGTTGAATTTAGATCGAGGCAGCTACCAAGACGAATAATAGGTAAAAAAATGGACTAAACTATAGTTCTATAAGTGTTATTCGTCCAAAACCAGTTAGTTCCTCTGTTATTGCTTCTTTACCGACTCTTTTCACATTGGTTACGTGTCATGACAGGCAAGAGCATTTCGATCGCTAACATTCTTTTTACAAAACAGTGGTATATGCGGAGAACAGAGATCAGATTTATTTTACTCACTTGTTTCGTGTTAACGATATATCTTGTTTAACAAGAAATTTTCTGAATTCATATTGTTTAAACGAAAATATGTTATGAGGTGAATGGTAACTGTTTATCTAGTTTGGCTTAATTTCCACCGATATACATAATCTAATAATCAGATAAGAATATCCACTATATTTCACTATTCTAAGATATTTGTGTTTTTTTCTATACCATTTTGTATTTGAAATATTTTTTAAGTTTTCAAATTTCATTATAAAGTACCTTGAAATAAGTACCTAACATGTAGGTTCACACAGATGTCACTTTTTTATTATCTTCTATTCTATCTATCCTATATGCTTTGATCAAAACAAATTTTATGTTTCACTTGGTCATTTATAAAAAAATAAAAAAAACTCATATATGCTTATCTCAATTAAAAATAATAAGAATATTACTTTATTAAAATAATTTCTTCTATTTTATTTAAACTGATGTAATCTTAGCGATATTTAAATTCCTCCATGAGTAGCATATCTCTGGCTAACAAAATTCTTTAATGAAAGTAATATTATAATATATCATATATTTAATTAGTATATTATTAATTTAATATATATATTATTAATTAATATATTAATAAGTATTAATAACTATATATAATATATATATATATTAAGGATATCATTTTGTGTTATGTTTATTACGACTCTCCGTCAGTTTTAATATTATATATGTTATATTATTTTTTTTTTTATATTTCTATATTCTCTATATAAGTGTATATAATGATCCTACAATCAATTTTTAAACATTGTAGTTAATATCAATTTAACGGACAGGATTCAAATAAAATATATAATTATGAGGACCTGTTATACTGATTATTTACACTACCTAGTCAGTTAATATTAAACTTATATTTATTTTTTAATACTAATAAAGGATAAGTACTACTTAAATAATATATCCACTCTAAATATGAGATTGTGACTCAAGGTAAAAGTTCTACTACTAGGTATATAAGTCTCTCTCGTGACTCATACATACGGGGGTATAACGATACAAGTACCGGTAGGACTGATTGCCCGCTCTATACCGGGCAGTGGTATCTCTCATACTCGGTATTACCCTCCGCTCTTTTGATAAATTTGTGTAGGTGATCACCTAGTAGTTTTCTCTCCGCCTCCTCCCTTAATGTGGTATGATAAAAACTCTGTATCTACCTTAATATACTTGTTACCCTCCGTCGCTCGAGTGACTATCCTATCATTATAGTTATTATTTAATACTAGTATAGTTTTATGTTAAATAATATTTATTATTATGCTGATTCCAAATATTATATTGTAAATTGTATTTTTTTCATTTCCGAAATTGATAGTATCTTTTTCTTATGTATATTTTATGTACATATATTTAGATTATTGTTATACTTTCTTATACATATTTATTTTAATTGCTTGAGAAAAATAAAGTGATTTATATATGCTTGATTTCCAAATACTATATATATATATTATATATATATATATATATAAGTTACAAATTGGTATTAATTTTTACTGTGTAAAGTGATTAGTATATTATTATTTGATATATACTATAATTAATTTAGAGCTTCATTTTATCATAATTTTATTATATCTTTACGATTAATTGATTTTTATAAATACAAATATTTAATAAATATTTGAATACTTATTGTAATATATAATGTATCCATCACCATATTACACGTATTTCAATAAATATTTACAATTCTATATATATATATAATTTCATCAAAAATTGTTACTATAATAAAAATAATAATAAAAAAAATCTCTCCACAATAAACTAAATCAATCATTCGAAAAAAAAAAAAAACATAAAATTAATAGACTATACTGATAAGTATAAGGTACTAATTAAATATAAATTTATCATAATAGTAAGTATAATAATACATATAATAACAAAACAATATATATATTATAATACATATACTATAATATAATACTATAAGAATTATATATATATATATTATAATAAATATAATATATAGTATAAAATTTTTAGTCAAAGATATAAATAATATAATAATATATATATTAATGATTTAAAGAATAGTAAAATATTAATTAGTAATATACATAATATATTAAAATATAAATAATAAATATATAATGTATATATAACTATATCTATATATAATATATATATAATTATAATTATTAGTATTTAATCATATATTGAATATATTCTTATAAATTTTAGTGAGATTTTTATTTGTAATTTATTAAAATTTTCATAAAAGTTCAAAATATTTTGCATTTCGTGCTTCTCTCTTTTGACACATACCAAATATTTGTTTATAATTATGTATAGCTATATCAACTTTCGTTGCTCATAATATTACAATAAGTACGGAAATTTGCTCAAGTTAAATTTGGTATTTCACATAAATGAAAAATGTATTATAACTATAATAAATAATAATAATACAGATATATAATATACAACATAACCTTAAATACATTAGTAATAAAATAATAATATAAATATATAAACTATTTTTATTAATTCCAGGAGAACCAATCTTATTAATCGCATGAAACGTCATAAAAAAAACAAAATAAACACTTTTGAAGAATTTTAAAATTCGTCTAATAAAAATGTTTGGTAAAACTATAATTATACTATACTTATATCACTAGTATAGTAATCATACATGAGATCGTTATCTTCTTGAGAAAGAAATGAAAGGAAAGCCTCATATCGTCTAACGTGATAGGAACGAATCATATTAATAATGTTGTACACCAATAATAGATCTCGATTCATCTTTATTATTTTTTTTTTATAACAAACTAAGATAATACCTCTAATAGTGCAGAAACCGAGCTGAGAGACCTGGACCAGGGTACCGCGTTTTCAATAACTGAGGGAACAATTAAACAACCGTACTACCATGCGGACACGGGTGGGTAAATCTTGTTCGCTCTCAGCTAATCATTAGTACACACACCGGTCGCGCTCTACCGCAAGCCCGCTCTAAGAAAAAGTGTAAAATGATAATTTATTCTCTTTGTGATATAATAGGTGTATGGCATATATAACGTACGATGTGAATAGTCTTTATACATATAAAACGTCTATAACAACATATATGTTGAATGTATATAATTGTTAAGTTTGTTAACTTTTTTATAGTTCTGTCCACAATATTCTACTGGCTCAAGCGTGTGCACACAATAGTAAGGTATACTTGATATAAATAATATATATAATAAATTGTAGATTATATAAGTGAATTATTTAACTCAGCATAGCTCCAATAGATACACTTAATAGTATGATTAATAATACTTATATATAATATTATAAAATATAATGAAGTTGAATTTATTATCTACAGCTAAATAGGCTCGTCAAGGCGAATATGAGTGCGTTCTATTTGTCGAAGTTAGTGCGTGAACTCTCTAATAAATTAAGTTGCGCCTGCTTGAGTAAATGCATCAATAGATCCTTTTGTGCTTATTTATTGTCTCATGGGCGACATGACGTGGTATAGGTCCTTACTTTAAAAGATATTTATATGGCACTCGCATAACAGTGTGTGAGTACTACTTTACTAGTAGTGGATGATTGTACCATCTATCTAATAAACTCATTGTATTTTAGTTATAAGAAATATGATCAATCCATCAAATATAACAAGTTAAATTAATATATAATGATATATAATATATTATATATATATAATATATATTATATATATATTAAACTTATAAATTTTAAGCGTACTCACCCCCTAGGTTAGGACCATTGATTCGTTACATCAGAATATACATACCTAACCTTTATCCATGTTTTTCTGTAACTCATTATATTGTGTCCTTTCGGTGTTAATATCCCACTATTTACACAATAATATTTCAAATTGTATGATTAATTTATACATAGATTTGTAAGAAAGGAATGTAAGAAATGTATAGAGAATATATGATAATAATTTTAATGATTTCACATTTCTCTAACTTCTTGAAACGTGAGCACCTATTGACGTAAATATAAGAACTAGCTAAGAATGCATAAAAATAAACTATTTTTTAGGAATATGATATTAGTAGTTGTGTGTTAACTTATTTAGCCATATACATACATATATATATATATAATTAATTAATATATATATAATATATATATATATATATATATAAATACATATATATATTAATATATATATAATTATATATTATAATATATATATATATTTATATATATATATATATTATATAATTATTATTTATATATTATATTCTATTATATATATTTAATTAATATATATATATATAGCATATACTACTTTAAAAGGATGTTAATACATAAAAGACATACATAGTATATTACGAAAAATCGACTACGTAACACTCTGCAGTATATGTCAATCCTCATTGGGTGTGTGTTGCTTGCTCAATGAATGTGTGTTCCTCGTGTTAGTATAAAGAGAAATTATCCCTTTTGTTGGTGATTCAAATACAGTGATTCTCGAATTTTTTAACTTGTTAGATGCACTTTGTTATGATAATGAAATTTTATGCTAAGTTCAGCGAATAATTTGCCGCAAATGCAAAAAGATATTATTACACATTTTTCTCCTTATTCTTCTGTGTTTATTTTTTTAAGTGTCATCCGGACGTCCTCTGACATCGTGTGGGCCGAACGGAGAAACAGTCGAGGGCTCGTGAACTTAATAGTTAAGTTACACCTCACGTCTGTTTTTTCTCCCCTCGTCTTTACGTTGCGAGAGACCCTGACTTCCATTCTAGTACTTTTGTGCTATATTCAAATGAATTTTCTCTTTTTTATCGTAAGTAATTTTGCTAACTTGTATTTTGGTAGATATATAAATAGTTAGATAAGTATGTATTTAATGTGTAATCTACCGGTCAATATCTATATATAATAACTTCTACTACCTTATTATTTTTGGAAACCTCCACGTGTGATACTATCTTTATAATAAAAAATTGTTTATTATGTAGCCTGAAGCAATTAATCGCAAAAAAATCGAAATCTAACGTAATCGTACTCGTATTACGTAAATTAATATATCGGTTAAAATCCTTTTAAAGGACAATAAAGTTCCTATATATATATTTATATATACATTTTGTATGAAACTTGGTATTTTATATGTTCTTTATATAATTAATATATTAATATATACTAATATTAATATATATAATTAATATATATATAGATATATATATAGTATATATATATGATATAGTATTATAATATATATATTAAGGACTTTTTACAGGTATAGTTTTTACGACTCGATTTATCTAGTTTATTAGATTATCTTTTAATGGAAATTGCTTAATTGGTTGTTTTAAATGATCGTACAATCAAATTTAAATTATAATATATACTATATATAGTATATATGATGATTAGATGACATGATTCCAAAATATATTAGGACCTTTTACGTTATAACGGACTCTCGATAAGTTTTAAATATTTTTTTTAACTCAAAGGAGAGTTTACCAATAATGATAATCCATCAATAAGTTAGCAGTGAGTCTATACGTATAGGATTCTATCGGCCTATTTGAGGGATAACGTAACAGGTAGTGAACTATTTGCCCCCCATACGGGGAGAGGTTCATCGGTAAACCTCAGCTCTATTGTAATATTTGGGTATAGTCACGGGTTTCCTCTCGCCTAACTCCCCATATTAGTGCAGTAGTATATTGAGAGTAATAGTTACACCTCATCGTGTTCACCTCGTCGGCTTACGAGCCCCTATAATATATTTTATTTTTAACTATTTTTTTGTAAATTAAATACTTTATTATTGTCGGATTACTAAATTTGCTATACATTGGTTGCTCCTATATTCATATAAGGTGTCGTAAGTTTCACTTTTCGTAGGGAAATATATCTTTCTACATGCTCATTTGATATCATATGTTTTAGTGATCAATGTGTTGTACAACAGGCTTTTCAATCATGCTTGACTTCCGTGATAATGTAAACTTTGGTTTTTCTGTAAAGCTTCGTAACTTTAGAGACTATTTCACGTGTTTTATTGTGAAAATGATTTCGTTGTATTGATATGTGATGTTTTAAAAAATAATTTAAACTAATTTACTTTTGAATTCATGTCCATATACTTCATTCATCTTGCGGTAGACTAACTGATCTAAGACCTAGATATGCTTAGCCCAATACAAAACTGAAAAAATCATCCAAAAATCATATATCAAATGACAGTTGTTTGTTTAACGTAACAACCCTGTACAAAGGTCTACATTACTAAACTAGTCTTAAAGTATATATCTATTCTATTACTATCTGTATCATATGCTATTATTATATTCTTTGATGGGATTAATATGATTAATTTATATATAATATTTATATTTTATATTATATAGTTATAAGTGTGTACTCTAACTTCTAACTCGTTCACGTTTTTGCAACTACATCCTTTTTATGTATAGGGCTGTTCTTTTCTTTCCTACCGCGTGTTACGTTTTGCGATGCATGTGGATAAAATATTTGGAAACCAACCATGGGCGGTCTTCTGTATGCTATTCAATTCCTTAATGGCCCGCAGGGCAAGTCTGCCATTGACATTTGCTTCTATTAAACGTAGCTATTGGGAGATGCCACTCTATCGAGAACTATGGTTTTTAAGTGGCACAAAGCTTTCAAAGAGGGGTAGGCCGAGAAATGTTGAAGACGACCCTCATTTTGGAAGACCAATGACCAATCTCGTTAACAAATGATGAAAATGTGGAAAGTTGCTTAGAGTATGTGTAGAGATAGAGAGACGGACCGCCAGTTCGTCGTTTCAGAAAGAAGAGAAAAGATGGCGATGAGGAGAGAGGGGAGTAATACTTAAAAATCCACGCTTTTGCTTGTATACTAAACTATTTTAGTGAAAAACAAGAAATCAAACTTTAGACAGATGTCACATTACAGTACGCCCAAATATGCTTAATTATTTTAACGTTTAAAATTTAAAAGGCGGAGAATTAATTGGTTTTTGAGTACCACTCCTGAAACCAAATGGCATAGCTGTGGAATGACATACAAAATTTACTCCTCGTCCGAAGAAAGCAAGTATGAGCAAATAAGATATAATATATAGTATATATATATATATACTATATATATATTATATATCATATATATATATATACTAATATATAATATATATATAATAATATATATATATATATTATATATTATATATAATATATATATAGTTATATATATATATATAATATTCTCTGTCCCAAAAGTAAGTCATTTACTGTACATTAATCCCATAATCACATATGAGTACGGTAGCTCCTCCTGACGTTATAAATCGTATATTAAAGATAATGTAGGTATGCTAGTTACCTAATGAGCTGATTACATAATTAATATATCTAAAGTTATTAATCACAATCATTTAATAAAGTCTAAGTCTTTATCACTAATTACTGTATTTCATAGTTTAATATATGATTGGAGATGTTTTCATAACTTATCTAACCTCGTTACGTTTTCTTGCTACTATACATCTATTATTATGAATGGGTAGTTTTTATTTAATCAGCCTCCCGAACAGCACATTGCATTTGTAACTACGTCTCATCGTTATATCATCTGACAGGCAGATATGCATAACGTTCTTTCATAATCGGAAATTTATATTATGATCACGCTCGGATATATGCTATAATACAAAAATAGCTCACAATAAACCTGTTCTCTGACACATTGTGAATTGTTAAAGTGTTGCTGAATATGACCGTGGACATTTTGCTTTCTCAGAATTTGCAGTGAGTAATAGGGATGCCCTCTATCTGAAGAGAGGAGCTCATCACTCCGTCTCGCGTATTTAGGAAAGTGTGCAACTCTCTCTCAAAGACTGTGTCGCAAGATGTGTGTGTGTTTTTCGATGTACTAAAAAATATGCTCTGAAGGTGGGTAATTTTCAAAGTGAAGAAAATCCGGAAAACTCAGTCGGTGTCAACGAAATGAGTGTTAATACACGTGTGACCGAGGTTCTAGAGGTGTGTTGATAGAGAGCCGCGCGTTGCTGCAGTGTCAGAGAATGGATTGGGGGGGAATAATGATGTCCATCTCACTTGGTTCCTCTCAGACGATTCAAGGACTCATAGCCCCCTCAAAAGGAGAATATATATTTATTTTATTATGATTTTTTCACATCCTCGAGAGTACATATAAAAGAAAAGACATAATTAGAGTAATTCATATTTGCTCGACGTTATAACTACTCTGTTGAGCGAAAAATAGACGTTAAAGTACGCTGAGAAAGTAGTACGCTGCTAGATACCCTGAGATGGGTAATACTGATATTATAAACGGATAATTATAAGATTAGGACACATAAATTTTTTGTTTTTAAAGTATATCATGTTCTTACTGTGGGAAAAATTGTCTGAGACGTGTTTGGAGTATGCGGAGATTACCTTTTGGGCAATTTGTGTGTAGATTTATTTATATGTCAATAATACAATCCAGTGTTGGCGTTTACGGATGAAGCATAGACTTCAGTTTTGAGTACTATAAGTAATTCATATAGAATAACCTCATATAATGTACACATATAGTTTAGATAATGACATACATAAAAATTTAATCATTCGTCCGTGAAGGAATATCAAGTAAGTGACCATGAACAGTCTAAAGTGTAAAAATAAAAACTTGAATTATTGTTATTTTTTTCCGACAGCTGATACTATATATGTCCATATTTTTGTACACAAGGTAAATTTGTATCCTATATCAGGTATACAAATAACACAAGTAATCACGTTTTTTATACAAAGATGTGATCTTGCGAGCGACTATCGAAATAATCTCCTAGTATCTATAACTGATATACCGTGCATAACAGATCTTATAGTTAGTAACATATCGTGAGGTGACTATGCACATACTAGATAACTAAATTCTATGTTCGATGTAATTAGATATCTCATACTTATGTATACTACTATGGTCGAGATAGTCTAATAATTTTAGATGTTTTTTTTAAAACCATATTTGCTCCTGATATATTTGACCATTTAAAATTTCATTTAAAATATTATGAATAAATGTAAAAACGTGGATCTACGAGTAGACTTTTCTTTTTCTTCAATTTCCTTGCCTTGCTATATGCATGAGAAACATTCAAAATTAATTTGTAAATAATATTGGTATCCATATATTTTATAATAAAAATAAAAAAAAAAAAATACTCATATGCTACTGATAAATAATAAATTATTACTTTTTAAAATATTCATGTCCACTATTTGATTAACTGATGATATATCTTTCATTTCAATATATATCATAGCTCCTTTCACTCCTTCTGCTAAGCTAGTTAATATAAAAACCATCTTTTTTAGTAAGATATTCGAAATAAATCGTCATATATATAATATTATATCATTCAGTGATGCTAGTAAAGACATCTACAGTGATGGTACTTAGTGTTAGTTAAAACTCCAATAGAAGGAGCACAATAGTTGCCAAAAATCGCATTTTGATTGCAATCGTAAACTTTTAATATACAGCCTTTTTTTTATTGTATCTTTTTATTGGTTGTAAGTTACTCTATCGTCTATTATCGCTTTTTCTATTTATTGTTATATTTTCCCTCCTTCATATCACCCCGATGAGTGCGTGGAGAGACCTGACTTTTTCTATCATTTATGCAATTTTAATCTTGGGTATTCTTATCTATTTAAAAAAAAAACTGTTTTCGGCAATCATTATGTAACGTCTATATTGCTTTAGACTAATTCGTTAAAATAATAAAATCGATTACTATGTTCGTTCAGATATATTATATATTCACTCAGCTTTAAACTATATCTCATTTAAAGGAAAGTTCCTTATATATATATGAAAAAATAAATATATATTTTTTATTAACAATTTCAGTATTATTTCAAAATAAAAATATAAGTTTGCCATTATATATATATATATATAACTTACTATAAATATATTTATTATTTATTAATATGTATATATAATATATATATATTATTATCTTATATAATATATATATAATATCATATTATATAATATATATTAATATTAAATATATTATTATAATTATATTATATATTATATTCTTATATATATATATATTAATATATATATATATATTTATAATATAATAATTAATATTGATATATATAATATATTATATATTATATATATAAATATATTTATTATATATATATTATATATATATTCACTATATATATATAATCATATTATAATAATTAATATACTATATATTATAGTAAGTATTAAATTATTTTAATATAATATATATATCATATATTATATTACATTACTATATAATTATCAATATATTATTATATATATATTTGTTACGTATGTCTTGGAATTGGATATATGTGTGTGGATTTAAGGCTGAATATATCATAGATGAATTATGAGTTTACTTATTGGTGAGTCTTGTTCATATGCCGTTTACTTTTGGAAACATGGCGTACGTAAGAGCGGATGAGCGGTATACTCAGACTCTCTTCCGTGTGGATAAATATTTAATAACATATGATGGTTTAACATTGAAGATATCACGATATAATTGTTCGATCTAATATAATCATACAAATTTATCATGTACTGTGAGTGTGATTCTAATTCTACTCGTTGTGACGTTGTTTGACTAATCTTATTTATTGATTCTACTAGGGTGTTTATTCTTTCCTCGTTATACGTTATTTTTCACGATATAGCAGTATGATGGTATAATTATATCTGAACTCGATGATAATTATATGTATATCAATTACTTAATTGGTAGCAGCAAAGTCTGCATTGAAGACTAATTTTGAGTCTTCTTATTAAACGTATGTTATGGTAGATGATACATTCTATATCGAGTAATAACTTGGGTGTTTTAATAGGTCAATATCAAAGCTTTCAAAGAGAGGCTCAGAGAAAATCGTTTGAAGACGACCTCTACTTAGTGGTAATGAATCACAATCTCGTAACAAGTAATGAAAATGTGAGTGAAGTTTGTATAGTAGATTGTGATTATTTGAGACGGACAGCTACATAGTTCTAAGATGTCAGTAATGTGATTTGCTCAAGATATAAGAGTAAGCTCTAAATGTTAGATAAAAATGCAGTTCATAGCAAACTCGTTGTTATAATGAAGAACTCAATTGTTGCAACACATGCGTAAAATTACTTTTATCTTGTCAAACTCGATGACACAAAAAAGAAATTTATGCTCGCTCTGTGGAGTTACGATAAACGCGCTTATACCAGAGTACGAGAATGTTTAGCTGATCAAATAATTTATCTTGACGTTTGAAATTCCTTTACACGTTAACACAGTTCTTGTCTCAATAACTAAAAGTTAGTTACCAGGGCGGAATAGAAATGAAATAATTGAGTTTATTTGGTTTAAGTTATTCTTGATATAACTTCATATATGGCCACCATAAAGTATTGAATGTAAACATATACTAAGGCAAAGTTATATCATCTGTTATGAAAGCTCATAGATATAATAATATGATGACAAAGTTCCAATAAATTGAATATATAATAACACTAAATATAATTAATATTAAATAAATGAATAACTATTATATATATATAAATATAATTAATTAATAATTAATAAAGTAATAATAAATAATAATAATATCAATATTTATAAAATAATATAATTCACGCCTATAGGCTATCTGCTCAAAAAGCGTACATAGATAGCGCAATAAGAGCGTAATAATAGGCGCTGATATGTTGACATAAATATTATTAAGCGCTATAGCTCATAGTACTATTTAAGTACCACTCATATTAGATCCTATGCGCGGCATATAATAGGCTGACAAGTTAGGCGCAATATCGATATCACACTTTCTAATATAAAAATATTATTATTTTAAGGTTCATTTATCTCTATCTCAAAAGTAAGTTTACTGAATCATCCATATTCATAAATGTGTAGTATACGTGTAGATCTCTTACCGTGAGTATATAAAGAATGTGAGTATATATACTATGTTTATCCTAGGTCATTACAATATTTACATATATATTTCAGTTTTTAACAGATCTATAAAGTTACATTTAGTCTTGCAATACATCTGGTTTACATAGTAGTATGTGTAAGTGAATTATAGTATATGTTCTGTAACTATTTACTAATACCTGTTACCGTTTTTGCACGACATTTTTTATGAATTGAGGTATGTTTACTTATCCTCGTTACGTTATTTTGCTCGATGCAGGTAAATTATATTTGAACAGCCGG
>JABUQX010044176.1:20000-26795 GCA_015478945.1 Trachelipus rathkii | reverse complement strand
TATAATATATATATCAGATTCATATATAACTATACTATACTAAGATATTAATATACGTATAATAATATATAATATATTTTATATTATTATATATATATTATAATATATTATATTATATTTTTCATATATATTATATATAAAAATATATCTATATATATATATAACTATATATAATGATAATATTATATAATATAAATATATAATATATACTATATATTTATAACTATATTAATATATATATCTAAAATATTATATACTATTAATATATATAATACTATTAGTATATATAATATATATATTCATATTTTATATATATATAATATATAATATATAATTATATATATTATATATAGATATAAATATATATAGTATATATATTAAATATTATAATTATATATTGATATATATATTATTCACTATAATATATATATATATATATAATATATATATATATAAGGGATAATAGTCAGTATGTATTATTTTATATAACAATAAATTTAAAAATTTGTTGACGTATGTGTTACATAAAATAAAAGAATCCAAGAGTATATAGTAAATAGAAGAAACAATTAACTAAATAATAATAGATAATAATAATAATATTAATAATAATAATATAATGCAATAAATAATAAATAAACATAAATAATAATAATAATAATAACAATCAATTAAATAATTAACAAAATTTTTTAGTCTAAAGTTAAAAAAGATGGACAGCAAGAATGTGTAACGGTAGAGAATGAATAAAGAAAGAAAAGAAAGAAAAGAATAGATGTGAGAAGTCTTGAGTCGTTGAGAGGAGAGGAAAGGGACGAAAAAGGAGGGGGGGGGCTCTCAGGGGGCGATCTCCCCTTGGCCGAAAAACTCCCCTTGCGCCATTCAACTCCCAAGAGAAAAAGGAGAAGACGAAGTCCCTAAGGAATTACAAGGAACACAACCACTTTTCATTATTTTAATTCCCTTCATTTGCCTCTTTACAACAATCAAGCACTTACAGGGCGAAAGGATCTTTTACAAGGCGTCTCACTTCATGAATGGACCGTTCTCCACGCACTGAATGCAAGGGGGTAAGATAGGCGTACGCGACACCTTAAGCAAATATGATCCTTCGAGACTAGTGACTTTGAGGTGAAAATTGGACTCTAGGGAAAACGCTTGAGGATTTGAGACAGGAGGGAGGGAAGTGAGGGATTTGGGGGTCTTCTTTCCCCTTATATTAAACGACCCCCCTCTCAGAGGGGAGGTAAAAGGGGTTGGACGAAATAATACCTTCACACCCTTGAATATAGTGTTCTAGCAAAAGTTTATATATATATAATTATATATATATATAATATTATTATATATATATATAGATATATATGTATATTATAATATATATACTATATATTATTATTATATTATTATATATATATATATACTATTATCTATATATATTTCATATATATCTATATATATATATATAAGTATATATATATATACTTATTATATATATATTATACTATGTAGTATTATTAATATTATATTAATATAATTATATATATAGAATAATATATATATACTATAATATATATATATATTTAATATATACCTTATATTATATATATATATATTTATATATATATATTATATATATATAAGTATATATATATATATAATATATATTATATATTATATATATAAATAAATATTATTTATATATATAATATAATATATATATAAATATAATATCTACATAATATATTTTATATATTAAATTATATTATATATATATTATATATATATATATATAATTAATATATATATACTACTATATATACTATATTTATATATATATATAGTATATATATCATATATATATATATATACTATAGATACTATATATATATTATATATATATAAATATACTATATATAAAATATAATAAAAGTACTATATAAATATATTATATATATATATATATATATATATATATGATATATATATATATAGATATATATATTATATTATAATATATAATATATTACTATAAATATATATATTTCTATTATTTATATTATATATTTATATATAATCATAATAAGTAATATAGCTATACTTATATATAATATATATATATATATTATAATATACTATATCTATATATGCTATATATATATATATTATATAATATATATATATATTACTATATACTATATAAAGTACTATACTATATATATAAGAAATCCTACTATATATATATATATATATTACGCATAATTAATAATATATATCGTTTTGTTAATGTTGAAGATGTGAGCAGATCTTCGAGACTTTCCTCTTCTTCATCTTACCTTTCCAGAAAGCCGCAGTCATATTGAGACTGCACTCACTCTCTCTGGGGCTAAACAGCCATAATCCAAAAACCTAGTCTCCCTCTCATTTTTCTCCCTTGTCTCCCCTATCTCACCAAGGGAGTGTGAGGGGGATCCATCGTGAGACTGGGATTGTGGCGTCCCTTGGGTTGATGCAATAATATCCTCGCTCTCTCCTCTCTCTCTCTCTCTCTCTCTCTCTCGTCCTCTTCTCTCTCTCTCTCTCTCTCCTCTCTCTCGCTCTCTCTACTCTCTCTCTCCCTCTCTCTCTCTCTCTCTCTCTCTCTCGTTCTCTTTCTCTCTCTCTCTCACGCATGTGTTTCTTCCTCTCTTCTCTCTCTCTCTCTCTCTCTCTCCTCTCTCTTTCTCTCCTTCCTCTCTCTCCTCTCTCTCTCTCCTCTCTCTCTCTCTCTCTCTACTCTCTCTCTCTCTCTTGAGTCACTCGAGCGCCTTCCGTGTGCGCCCCACGTTACAACATTTTAGTTTCTATTTTGGCGCTTTTTCTTTCCTGCTTTTTCGTTGGCGGGAAAGAGAAAGAACGGCTTCTTTCTTTGTCGTTTTTGTGAAGCAAAGCTGTTGCACACCAAAATGTCATTTACTAACGGTTAATATGCTGTATTCACTGCCAAAAATCATATAAACATATATATAGTATATATATATAGTATATTTACTACTATATAATCTATTCTATGCTATGTATATAATAATATATATATATAATATATATATTATGATATTATCATATATATATATAATTTTATATATAAATATATATATTTATTATATAATATACTATATATACTTATATATATATATATATATTATATATATATATATATATACTATATATTTTATATATATATATGATCTATAATATATATATATATATCATTTGCAGATTCAGTTGGATTTTAATATTTACTTGCATCACAATCTTATGTTTTTAGCACTCGAGAAATCAGTGAACGAGCGTGCAGGTTAAGGCAAAATTGTCATATTGATTTCAGATTTTTCGTATAAGAGTATATTGTTGAACTTATGTTGTTATTTCGGAGTTGATTTATTCGCCTATTGGCTGATCACGAGAGTAGTCACACTTCGCACCTAACATTCGGAAGAAGCAGATTCAAATAGAAGATAATGACAATGCAACTATACTCATTTAACTGGAAAACAATTATACAAGGAATGCATAATTGATTATAATTTGGAGATTATAACATTGAATGACATATACACTGTACGTTTAATTTATAACAATATAAATATTAAAAATTAATTGAAGTAGTTGCAAAACTTTCTCAAATTGTCGATAAGTAACACAATTTTTCATCTTTTAGAATCATATATTCTTTACTGCATAATTTCATTATCATATGATTAGTATTTATAAATTTATATATATATTATAATTATTAGTAATATATATATAATATATATATAAATATGATATATATACTATATATATATATATACTATATAATATAGATAGATATATATATATATATATATATTATATAATTATACATATATACTGCGCTACTATTACTATATATATATATATATATATATATATATATATAAATATATATATATAATATAATATATATATGCTATAATATGCATTATACAATTAGCATATATATATAAATATATAAATATATATAGTATATATATGATATATATATATATATATATATATACATATATATATATATATATATCTATATATAGTACGATATTAATATAATTATTATATTATATATATATAATATATATATATATATCAAAATAAAGGACAGATAGGAGTGTAGGATCTTACTTAAAAAATAATGAAGATCAAGGATTTGAAGGATTAGTAGACCTATATTTAGATAGCCGTCGTTCAAAGCTATATAGACGTAAATTTTTATAGGAGGTAGCAATTAGCAAAAATACATTTTATTTTATTTTTATGCTGTCTATTTCTAATTAATAACATCCATCTATTATTTTAAAAGAATTAAATCCATAACCCTGCTAGATTCGCCATACGCCTTGACTGTGAATCATTCTTTATCTATATTTTGGAAATGTGTTCACGAGGATGTTTTTGTAAACTCTCAATTCAGTCTTAGCGAGATTTTTGATTATTTGAGGAGTTTTTGTTAATGAAGTTGGCTAAGATGCTGTATTTTCCCGATCTTTAGAGCAATGTTTATGTACAGAGAAACAATGATTTCATCCAAGCTTAAGCATTTTCAAGATAAAATTAAAACTCTACATAACTTTAAAAGGAAGATGAATCGAGTATGCCCAAAAAATATATACTTCAATATTAAACTTATTATTATTATAATAACTGATATACTAGCATATCCAGAGCGAAGAAATTTAATGTTATTACGAAGGAATTTACATGCCATTCAACAATAAAAGAACCTCATAACTTAATCTGCTAAATCATTCTGACCTGAGCAATTCAACAAAACAAATATTTCATTAAATTTTGTTGGTCAAATAATTCTTGAATAAACTTTACATCCATAGAAGGCTCAACACTTTAGTTAAATTATTATGCACAAACTTCACTTTAAAGAAAAGAGGTCTGTAATGAATGGAGAAAAGTATCTATTAGAAATATTAAATAATTTATTTAACACATAATTTATCTCAGCGTGACTTAATACATTGCTAAGAAATGATTATAGATATATATATATTATATATAATACTATATATTTAATAATTATAATATATAATATATTAATATATATATATATATCATACTATTAAGAGATACAGATAGAATACGATAGATAGATAGATAGGATAGATAGATAGTGAATAGCATAGTATAAATAGATAGATAGAATGAGGTAGGATAAGATAGCATAGATAGATAGATAGATAGATAGATAGATACGATAGATAGATAAGTAGATAGACTAGATAGGCATAGATAGATAAGACAGATAGATATAGATAGGATAGGAAGATAGGGTTAGAAATAGTCTCGTTTGGAAATTACCTATAATGAGTACATTTTATTATAACGTTTGCCCCACTCTAACTGAAAATATTAATGACCTGATTAAAAGCTTTGTTTCCATATCCTAACGACACAACAAATACATATAGAGTCTTATTTCCAACCAGCACACACACACACATAATAATTATTATATATCATATATTATATAACTATATATATATGATATATATTATTATATATATATTATATAGATATATATAATATAATCATTATTATATATATAAGTATACCGTTATATATATATAACTATAATATATAATATATATATATTATTATATTATATATATATACTATAATATATATATATAATATCATACCTTATATATATATATATATATATATATGATATATTATATATATATATATATATATATATATAATACTATTATAAATATACCAAGTGGGAAAAAAGTGCTTATTCAGCGTTAATTTTTAAGTCAATTTAATTATGATCAATGAAATATTAACAGTTATTTGTGGTCTTGAGCCTTGGTTTGTGTTCTCGGTGGTATGATATAACGGAAGCTCAATTTTATATTCACGTACTTGACAGGAGTAGACGAAAACAGGAAATATTTGTAGTGCGATGGCATAGACTCAGTAACGGAAACAGCGTAAAAACTAATAGACGAGGTGAAAACAAAAAAACTAATATACAGAAAATAGCTCATTTACGACAGCCCCAAAAGCCAGTATTATTACTATTATTTTACTTTCTTTTATATTTTTTTTAAATGCATCCAAATAATTAAAAATTATATACACTGAACTGATGTCTGGACAATGGCGGTCATCATTTTGAACATTTGAGAACATGATTCTTTAATATTCTGCTGATTTTGAATTTTCTTAAATATTACGCTGCTCTGGCTGCTATTTATATATGTTTTTTATAATAGAATAACTAACGATACAAGAGCTTCTTCAAGACATGTTCAGTAAAATCTTTATTTAAATTATTATTACTAAATAGATTAACAATAGTTAACGTGTTAGATATAATGTAAAATATAAGCATTTATTTAAGTTGTTTTCCACAATTAACAGAAAGTTAAAACTGACTTGAACGAGTCCAATTTTAAGGGACTCATATAATTCATTCCAGTCATAAAAAATATAAATCTGTCAAATTTTTATTAAAATCGACAAAGCTAGATTATCTATCCCGCACGTTAATTTTTTTTTTTATTTTTAGTTAATAAAAAATTCAACCGTCTTTTATACTAATCCAACTCCTTGATAGTTCACTTATTTCTCAAGAAGAAGAAAATTTGTGACCCGCGTTTTTTGTTTTTTTTTTCTTTTTTTTTTTTTTTTTTCTTTTCTAAGCGAGCCAGTACAAACAGAGGCAACAACCCATTCCCGTTATTTGAACTTGGCCAAAACATTTATGACCAACAT
>JABUQX010044176.1:2500-15000 GCA_015478945.1 Trachelipus rathkii | reverse complement strand
ATCAGACTTGAAATGCTTTATGCAAAACTCAGCAATAAATTCTTTAATAACATTAGAAAGAGAACGAAGCAACAAGTGACTTCAAAACGTTTTTGAATTTTCACCAAAATAAAAAAAAAAAAAAAAAAAAAAAAAAAAAAAAAAAAAAAAAAAAAAAAAAAATGAGATATATATTTCATTATTAAAAAAAAATTTTTTTTTTTTGGTGGGTAAAGAAAATTAAATTTAATTTGAGTGCTGAATATTTTTCTTCAATTTGGTGTAATTATATATATATATAATATAATATATATATTATATATTAGATATATCATATATATATATTATATTATATATATATATATATAATTATATATTATATATTATATATATATATATAATATATATATATATTTTTTATATATATTGATATATATATATATATATACAGTATATATATATATATATATATATATATATATATATATTGATTATACTATATATATATATATATATATAATATTATATACTATAGTATATTATTATATTATCCATTTTATATGGTGCAGATAGTAATTGTGCTTCTTTTGGTTTATTGTTTCATATATTGTATTATTAGATACTACACAAAAACTTGATTGTTAATATTTTTCAATACAAAAAAAATACTAATTATATTACAATAATATCGTACTTTTTTAAAATTATATGATTTGGCAGCCAGCGTAGACATAAGCCACGTTCAGCCGGACGATCTTTCATTGTGCAGAACTTGTCCATTTGAAAGAGATAGCATGTTTTACAGCAAAAGTGGATTCATATAGTAGTTGAAAATTTACTGAAACGATCGATTAATATAGTTAAGTTGCGTTTACGCATTGTATATCAATAATCAGGTTGCGTTTTACATTCCCTCTAAGTCAGCGCTATGGTTGTTTTTGTTGCAGGTAACACAAAATCTGCATATAGCAGGCAGAACCAATCACAGGAACGCATAATTTACCCAAAAAACATTTAGTCTTTTAACCCTTACCATTGAAATCTTACCTCGGATCAGCGCATAAAAGCCATTTTCTTGTTTCTCATGCAAAATCAACGTTTTGGCTTACTTTATCAATTAATTTTTAATTAGATTTCATATTTACCGTATCTTGTCTCCGTTCACATCTTAATAATGCTAATATTCTATATGCTTACTATATAATGAATTTAAAAAATAAATATATTATCTGCCCACTATTGAAAATTAAACTTTAGTATTATATTATATATATATATTATATATATATATATATATACTTTATTATATATATATATATATATATATATATATATACTATATATTATATTATTATATATATTATATATATATTTATATAATATATAATATTATATAAGCAATTGCGGTAACCAAAAACTTTTATAGGGACATAAAGCCTACAAATAAAATACAATAAATGTACTTGTGTTAAATCTCTTTCACCATCTCTCTCTCACATAAATACACACACTCATCACACACAACAACAAGAACCAAATGAACAAATCCACGAGCTGTAATTTACTAATAAGACTTCAGATTTCACATTTACAAATGTTATCTATTGTTACGGTTGATTAAAACATTTAGATTACGGTCCCAAAAGAGATAAAAACTCGTTTTCATACTTTCTTTATCGCAGTGAACGCTTTTAATTCTATAATATATATATATATATATATAATATATTATATATATATATATATATATATAAATTATAATATATTATTATATATATATATATATATATATATATATATATATAATAGATATATAATATATCAGAGGCGACTCCACACTCGGGCTGCTTCAGGCTTAGCCCGAGTATCATTAATAAAACACGTCGATGTTCGTACAAAATTTCATAAAGTTACGATAAATTCTCTTCTTTTTTTTTTGCAAAAATATGTATATATGAAAGAAATACACTAATACATATATAGAGAATTATTTAAATTATTTATTACAAAATTAGAGAATTGTACTATTTTTCATCAATTATAACAGCTGACCGGCCAGGCTGTTCTCCGAAATAGCGGAGTGAAAAAGCCAATAACAATAACCAGCATTTACGAATATATTATAGACATTAGAGGAAAACGTAATTAGCAATAACTTAAGGTAGTCTAAATAACTATATATATATATATTATATTATATATTAATTTTATATATATTCTTATATAATATATAATATATATATATATGTAGTTTATATATATATATATATATATATATATTATTATTATATATATATCATATATAATATATATATATATATAAATATCATATAATATATATATATATATATATATACATACTTTATATATATATATATTATATATTATATATATTATATATTATATTATAAATATATATAATATATATATATAAATAATATATATATATATATACTAGAGAGCGGAAGAGGAGAGAGGAAGGAGGAGAGAGAGAGAGAGAGACGAGAGAGAAGATAGCACCGAGTAGGTAAAAAGTTACTGGAGTCTCCGCTGATATATATATATTGATATAATATATATATATATATATATTATATATTATATATATAATCACCATATATATATAAATATATATATATTATATATATATACTATATATATACTATTATATATATTATTATATTATATATATATATTTCTGGCGTGTGTGGTGACTTCTTTGAACATGTTTAACCATTATCGAGAAAGATAGACTGATAAACTATAATAAGATAGAAATCGAGAAGAGCTTTGACTAATTAACTTGCAAATAATAGAATATCAGGTGAGAAAGCAACGAGCACGATCAGGCGAGGCGGAGGTCATCCACGAACAAACCCACACTCTATTCTATGGCACCAGAGAACACCACGTTGTAAGATAACATTTTTATTACTCCCGAAGCAGTAATCCGGCGAAGGCTTCGAAAAATAACGGTCTCTTGAGGCGTTCTTTCCTCTTTTGGTTCTTCCGTTCTCTGAAGGAGTTATCGAGAGTCTGTAAACAAAGCGCACGGTTCCCAGGAAGAAAATTTTGCTTCTTTACTCATCTGAGAGAAGAGAGAGAAGCAGAGAGAGAGAGAGACGAGAGAGAGAGCACGAGAGAGAGAACGACGAGAGACGAAGAGAGAGAGAGGAGAGAAACGCGACGATTCGGTTGAGATTTACTTAGGGATGTTAATTGGCTTTAACCGAGGTCTTAAATATTTGCGAATTTAGAGTCTGAAAGTAATGTTATTGTTGGAAGTACGAGTCAAAACATATTGAAAAAGTATCAACACAAACTCAGAATAGAGCTCTCTCTCTTCTCTTCACTCTCCTCCTCCTCTCTCTCTCTCTTCTCTCTCTCTCTCTTCTCTCTCTCTCTCTCTCCTCTCTCTCTCTCTCTCTCCCTACCTAAGTATATAGTATATATATATATATTCATAATATATATAATAATTTTTATAGGTATATATAATTATATATATATATTATATATATGTATAATATATTTTATTATAATATATATATATATATATATATATATATATATATATATATTGTGTGGAGTTTTGGAGCTTCACACTATTAAAAGACTATATATATAAGAAGTATAGCATTGAAGTTGTCGTAGTACTAAATAAATAGTTAATTAAGAAGGTTGTTTGATAGTCTTGCTTACAAGCTAGCCGGGCCATTTAAAAAAAAAAAAAAAAAATAATGAACAACTTAAAGATTTCCGATTTAGTAAAGAACTTTAATGAAGAAGAAGATAAAAAAGAAAGGATAAGAAGAAAAAGAAAACTATTAAAGAAAAATATACTGAAGATGAAGAACTTAACAAAACTAAACCCTTATGGACTAGAAATCCCGAAGATATAACTCAGGAAGAGTATGGTGAATTTTACAAATCTTTGACGAATGACTGGGAAGATCACCTTGCAGTGAAGCACTTCAGCGTCGAAGGTCAATTAGAATTTAGAGCACTTTTGTTCGCTCCTCGAAGAGCTCCTTTCGATCTATTTGAAAACAAGAAGCAAAAGAACAAGATTAAGCTTTACGTTAGAAGAGTGTTTATTATGGAAAATTGTGAAGACCTTATCCCTGAATATTTGAACTTCTTGAATGGTGTCGTGGATTCTGAGGATTTGCCTTTGAATATTTCGAGAGAAATGCTTCAGCAGAACAAGATTCTCAAAGTAATTAGGAAGAACTTGGTTAAGAAAGCTTTAGAATTATTCGATGAACTTACAGAGGATAAGGACAACTACAAGAAGTTCTACGAAAACTTCTCTAAGAACATTAAATTGGGTATTCATGAGGATTCTACCAACCGTAAGAAGTTAGCCGAATTCCTTCGTTATCACACTTCTGCTTCAGGTGATGAAATGTGCTCACTCAAGGAATACGTTTCAAGAATGAAGGAAAGTCAGAAGCACATTTACTACATCACTGGTGAATCCCGCGACCAAGTTTCTAACTCTGCTTTCGTTGAAAGAGTTAAGAAAAGTGGCTTCGAAGTTGTTTACATGATTGAACCCATCGATGAATATTGCGTGCAACAATTGAAAGAACAAGGAGAGATACTAATTTTTTAAGGTATAATCTACTAGGGGGAGAAAATTGATCTTTAGATCAGGGGGGCGTGTGTGGAGTTTTGGAGCTTCACACTACTAAAAGACTATATATAAGAAGTATATGAGGTTGTTGTAGTACTAAATAAATAGTTAATTAAGAAGGTTGTTTGATAGTCTTGCTTACATATATATATATATATATATATATATATATATATATATATATATATATATAATAATATATATATATAAGCAGTAAGAGTTACAGCAGCATATAGTTAAGTTGTTATATATATAGGTTGTTATGTTATTAAAAGATATATATATATATGTTGCTATATAAATATATATATAGGTTTATAGTATATAGCAGTATATGTTACAGCAGAGCATAGCAGCATATATAGTATATATATATATATATATATATATAGTTAGTATATATATATAGCAAGGAACTCCTTGGTTGTTGTTATATATATATGCTATATATATATATTTATATATATATATAGTATAGTACATATATATATATATATGCTATGTTTTATACACCGTATGCAGTTAAGAAAGCAAAACTGTATATATATAAATATATATATATATATATATATATATATTATATGAAGTGTATCACACCTCGATAACCTTGTGCGATGGTTCGAGCACTCCCGAGAATGAGGTTGCGTTTGTTTGAAGTATGCCTGAACCTCTTGATGGAATTCAACAGTGAAACTTCCCCTACATTGTTAGCTCTTATCCTCATATCCGGGACTCTCACTTCCCTGTAGTGTGTCGTAGTGATCACATGAGGAAGATGCGAGTCGTCACGCTGATGAATCTCCCCATGCAGGGTCGGCTCCCCATCAGGCTCCGTCAACTGTGAAATGGCTCTAGCTGTAGCATTGGTGTCTTTAATCTGATTGTAATACTCGTTATCATCGTTCAAGACCATCCAGTCACGGTCCTTAGTCTTCTCTACATCCTTTACCATCTTATCCATGCTTATTTTTGTCATACCCTCGAAGCTAATGATATTCTCCGTTTCCCTATTCAGCGTTAGCCCTTTGGCTTTTAGTATATACGAAAAGGTTCCATCTCTCTTTCTCAGGCGAATGGCGTACGACTTTGGGCCTGTACACACGAAGCTGTCAGCTGTTACATCAGGTCCTAGCTCATCGGTCAGGTTACCGAGGAACTTACCAGTAGGTGGAACATATTCTTTTTCTCTTGCCACGAAGACACAGCTGTCGGTATCGCAATAGAGAACCCTTTGCCCCACAGAGTCTAGAAGTCCATACAGCTCCATGCGCGCGTAGCATGTGGTGAATGCAGCTACAGCAACATTTGTAGCTTTAGCCGTCTGATTTGCGTAGTCAGTATGCGTCACCTCGACAATATGATGTTCACCCGCTACAATGATATTGCGCAGATCGGCTCTATTCATCAGATCCCATACTTGCTCGTAGCTTGAGCAGAGAATATCCTCATTACGTGGAACCCGTTGTGCTAGCTTCCCCCAAAGAGAGTTCAGGAAGAGTTTAGCTATGTATCGCATGCATGGGTTAGGCTTGATGTTATCAGGATTTAAAATGACGCCTTCGATTCTCTTGAAATCCGCTAAGAACTGTTGAAAGGTGATGACTTAGACGGGACACCGTCGGGAAGACCCGAAGCTTCAGTCTTCCATTTCAGGAAGGTCTCCACATATTTGCTGAAGATATCATCAGACTTCTTGAATTGCCAGATTTCGTAAAGTTTCTTGATTTTATATCCCTTCAGCAGAGCAAGTTCTAATTCAGGACTGCAGTAGACACCCTTAAGCATCCGCTGGTTATCAGTATGCCTGCATTTTCCTTCATAACCGGTTTCACTACATGTGCGACACAGTGTGAAGATGAGTCGGTCTTCATAACGGCCGGGCAATACAGGGGTGTACAGCGTCGTAGGGGGTAGTATGCTCACGTATGATAAGCCGAAGTATGTGGTGTTAATATCTTTGACAAATTCGTTAATCGAGGGCAACTCACGTCCTGTGAGTTTCGTAGGTAGCCCTGCAGGAAACGATTTAGTTTTTTGTACATAGGGGTAGAGAGAGGTGAAATCGAGATAGTGGAGTTTCACCCCCTCCGTGGGGGGATAGTAATACACGAACGGCTCAGTGCGTCCACCATATAGAGCGTCGCCCACAACCAGACGCTCGTTTGCCATTTCATTACTCTGCGCTTGTACATATCGGCCTAAGTTTTCAGTCCGTGTCTCATTATCCTCGTTCACTACTGTAGCTTCACAGTCCTGTTTCATCTTACTCCATTCACAGCCCCATACCCTTACAACCTCGAAACCAGCATTCTTATAATCGCGTTCCTGCTGCATGGTCGCAGTGTAACGATCCAGGCTGGAGACATCACCAATCTTTGTCAGAGCACTATCACATGCCTGATGTCCGTGCCAAACACAGCCATGGAAGAGGAAGACAACTTTTTTCATAGGGGTGTCGGGTCTTGGCGGGCCCCGCCTATCATTCATCTTAATCATCTGCTCATTGATGTTAATATGTTTTTGAGTAACGAAAACGTCACCGTTAATAGGGATGTATTCTTCAGCAGGCGTCGGGCTTGAGGAATCTATTCTTTATCTTGAATTTTCGCTCTCCTCCATTCCTGGCATGCTCAATTCGACGGCCTGTGTACAACTCCATAAAGTTTAGCCATTTAATCCCTTCGAACGAATAATTTCCCTCATCGGATCGGCCTATATGGGCGAGTGACTTCTCAGGCATGAACCACATCTTAAAGATCGTAAAACAGAGGGATGCTATGGTTGCACATTCATCAAGACAATCAATTTTATAATCTCGTAGGAATATGCCTCTGAACTTTTCAAAACTGCGGCGTAAAATGTTCACATCCTGGACACAGTATGCGGTGCATTCGGCTTTGATATCATACTCTTTGTTGTTAAAGTTATTATACCATTTTTCAAATTCGTCCTTCTCGATGTCACCCATGCGGTCTACTTCAAACATTTCTCTTTCAGGGATTCGGTCCTTATAATTCAAGGTATCCGCAGTTAGGAATCTGTAAGGGAAGAACCCCTTAATCACATTACCTTCAAGATCCATGCACTTAGGTAGTTTCTTCAGTGCGCAAGGCATGAACAGTAGGGTGTCTTTGAAATAAATGTTACGATTAGCAGTTAGCGTTATGATTTTGGTGCCTCTCTTCACAGGATTGGAAGAGATGATGTTGGCTCCAGGCCGGGCTAGCAGTTTGCTATACACGAACTGTGTATCAAACTTCCCGCCATTGTGTGCGGCAACTACTATTTTAGCTTTCTTGTGTGACTCAGAGAACTTGAAGAGATAATTGATGAACTGATCTACAGGGCATCTCTGATGATCTCCTTCAGCTTCTAAATCCAGATTAAAGATCTCCAGTCGCTTGGTTCCACACTTACCGCACTGATCATTACCGAGATCTTTCTCCCCACACTCATAGCACACAAGCATGCTCACTAGAAGGTATGGTAGCATGTCAGTAACAGTGCGATTATTACCATCTATGCGCTGATTATTGTTGTATGTTTCAATATCATAGTAGAAGGTGTAGACCTGCTTCTTCTTCAATGTCGCAGCAGTGGGAATCTTAATCTTCTTCATGTAACATTCATGTTTAGCACCGTTGGCTCCATACTTTTCATTGCATACACCGCATTGGATATGTGTACAATCATGCCAATGATTTCCTTTCTTGTCAGCCATCATTATCTCATCGCATAGGGGACACACTCTGAGTTTCTTGCAAGTACGTTCTTCATGGAGCTTGAGACATTCATCATTGTAGAAGTCCCTGTTACAGGTATTGCAATGCTGAAGTGGCGCATTAGCACCAGGTTTCCCTTTACACTCGTAGGTTAAACATTGTGTGCATCTATACTCAGTGCATTCGTCGTTTAAATGTTTAGTTATATGGTCGGTGAAGCTATAGCAAAGATTACAGAGAATGGAGCCTTTAATTAATGTGGCATCTACACTGCCTATGGCGAGTTTGATGGTGTCTTTCGGGAACGGGTAGTAGTAATGGGTATTCACTTTATCATATCCTATTATATATAAGGGTAGACTTCTATCCAGTTCATGCGGTTTAAAAACTATCTCGAGGGGTGAACAGTATTGGCGAAGACGAATATCCTGCATTTCAAATATTTTTCTATTTTTGCAAAATGTTCAGGGATCATAGGATCTTCATATTTCAACCCACATTTGTGGGCAATATCCCTTCCTAATGTATCTAGTGAACCAGGGGTAAAATCACTTATGGTAGGAGTATAGTTGACTACCAGGCGCAGGAGGTGGCAGAGTGTGGAGTTTATGGCATGCAGCTATGGCTCTGTATCCGCATCCGATACTGCTTTTTGCGTGTATGTCGTCATTGTTTGTACGGGTTTGGATTTTGTTAATGCGGTCACTTATAAAGTTTACTGATGAAGGTACGATAGGTCCCTGACGGTTTACGCAATACTTGCACCTCCACGTCGAACTGATTAAATAAGGCCTTATCACCCGACTGGAAGGCCTTTAACAAACGGTCAGCTAGATATCTGGCTAGATTTTCAGTACCCATCATTCTGTACGGAACACGTACGAAATATTCATTGTTATTGCGACCTTGAACCATACGCGCACCCCGTATTGCTGGTGAGTTACTTCACGGCGCAAGAATGTTATGATACTTTGTATTACGCCTAGGAATGCATCATTAATATCCCTCCCCTCTCTGAACACACCCTGCTTGTCAATTCTGACTCTGTAACGGTGTGTGTCGATTATACCTGAATTCCTCGTAGATGCGATGCTAGTGACATTAAGCAAATCTGCAGTGAATGGGAGAGGTTCAGGTTCACTGGATGGCCCGGCTACAGCTCCATCATCATCAGCTCGACCTGAGCGGTTGCTTTTTATACGCTCGGAGGTCCTTACACTCTGTAGGGTACAAGAGAGAGAGAGAGAATAATAATGATAATAATAATAATAATAATAATATTAATACACACACACACACACATACACACACACATTAATAATAATAATAATAATAATAATAATAATAATAATAATAATTTCTAGCAAATAATAGCAGTAGTAATAATAATGATAATAATAATAATAATAATAATAATAATAATAATAATAATAATAATAATAATAATAATAATAATAATAATAATAATATCACACACATATGGAAAAACACTATGTAAACTCACCGATGAGTTCGTAGGGGGAATATTCTTTCCAGTAGAGAGGGGGGAAGGGGTCGGGTATGTATCATCACACGATGGTGAATCTTCATCTCTGCTTGCATCACTCCGATGCGGACGTTCATTTTTACAAGGCAAACGACTATCAACACCCTACCGAGAACAAGAAGAACATAAATACTTTGAACAACTTCCATCAAATAATAATAATAATAATAATAATAATAATAATAATACACACACACACACACACACACACACACACAATAATAATAATAATAATAATATAAATGTTAACAGTAAAACAAATCCTGATTATTTTTAAAATTTTGAAATGATTTTAGTCGATATTGATAATAACAATAATAATAATAATAATAATAATAATAATAATAATAATAATAATAATAATAATAATAATAATAATAATAATAATAATAATAATAATAATAATAATAATAATAATAATAATTCAATAATAATACAACACAATAATCACACACACACACACACACACACACACACACACACACACACACACAATACACACACGGAATAACAACCTATGAATGCTTACCAACACGCCTTGCATTACTCCTATGAGGACGTTCATTTGTACAAGGCAAACGACTATCACGCATCTCTACATCACCATCACGGTCTCCACTAACGCCACCTCCCGACATAGGAACAGGGTTGCCTTCTACATCAACAGCGCGCCGTTTACGTGGGTGAGTTCCTGTAGAGCCACAAGTCCTATCGCTTGCCACAGCGGCTCTTAGAATTTCATCGTCGCTAAGCCATGAATCATCACCATCGACAGCCATCTGTTAAGCGAGAATGATATATATATATATATATATATAGAAAGATAGTATATATATATATATATATATATATATAGCAGTATATATATATATATAGTATAAGGTATATATATATATATATATATATATATATATATATATATATATATATATATATATATATAGGCGTGTGTGTGTGTGTGTGTGTGTGTGTGTGTGTGTGTGTGTGAAATTTCGCTTTAATATTACATCCTTACATTAATATTACAACCTTACATTAATAATACAACCATAGTTCGATGGCTATAATAATTCAAGTGTCAATGTAGTCTTACCTTGGCTTTTGAGTCCATGTGGGTGGTAGACATCTCGCGATTCATACCTAATTTTCTTTCCAGATCCAAGACTGCAGCAAGAAAAATATCATCGCCCTCAGCATTATTATTATCATTAATAAGTCTGTCTAGGGTATTTCGGAGCTCTGCACGCTGTAAAGAGACGATATATATAGTATATATATAATATATATATCAGTGTGAAAAAAACAGGCATGTATATAAGGTTATATAGATATATATATATATATATATATATATATATATATATATATATATACAACTGAGTATGAAATAAAACAGTGTATAGAAACTCACCATTCTGCTCGGTGGAGTTGGGCCAACCCCTACACTAGGACCGCTGCTGTGAGCTCTCTCTTCTACCAGCACGAGATCCACGAGACCATCTTCGTCATCATCACTGAAGTCATCATGTCTCATAACTGAAACCCTCTCGGCGTCCATTACCGCTTTAACGAGATCGGATTCGTCTTCGTCGTCGGAAAGTATTTCGTAACGACGTTTGGGACTGTAGCTCTGTGAAAGTGACGCATATATATATATATATATATATATATATATATATCAGCGATATTGCTGGTTATATATTTAACTGATATTATGATATATGTTGAGCATATATATATATATTATTATTATATATATATATTATTATTATATATATATATATATATATATATATATATATATATATTATATTATATATAAGGTTGCTACATATATATAGTTAGCAGCATACTATTACTATGGGTTACTGCTACATAGTATGTCATTGCTGCTATGTTATATATATATATATATATAAGAAGAAGATATATATATACATATATATATACATATATTACAAAGGCATATGCTATATATATGTATATTAAGGTTGTTATATTATATGTATGTATGTAAAACAGTGTGTAAAAGTTTACGTGTATGTAGCTCATCTTTTTCCCTGATGAGCTCATTTTCTGCACCTCCGTACAGCTTCTTCTGCAGCTTCGTACTTCACCACAGCCTCTATGAGATCGTCATTATCATCATCGCTAACACTCGCTGAATCATCTCTTGCAGGTGAGCGTCTACGAGCAGTTAAAATACAACGATGGGGCATTCGCTCATCATCAGTCGCTTGATTGCCGGCGTTTCTATCACAACTTCTACCATACGCTCTGGGCTCCCCTCCCGCATTATCGAATGGGCTGGTCTGATCTGCAACATGCAAGTTAAACCCACTAAATAAATTACTTCAAATATTTTATAGCATACAGCCATCGGTAGCATTAAGTAATTAAATCATCACTGCTTCAGAACGAAATAAAATATTTTTAGGTACATTTTTAAATAAATTTAATACCACTGCTAAAAAGCTTCATGATTGAGTGGCTAATCGAAGTCGAGACAGAACTCTTCATGGATGCCATTTTTTAGAATTTTCTTTTTCTCGCTGTGTTTCTTCTCAAAATTACCTGGAAAGGAGAGAGAAGTAACTCAATGGGTATGTGTGTG
>JABUQX010044175.1:15000-19107 GCA_015478945.1 Trachelipus rathkii | reverse complement strand
AAGTATCGAAGAAAGATTTAGTCAAATCAATTTTAGAAGATTGTTCCTGGCTAGACCCAAAGGAATTTAATGAAATCGTAAGCTTGATAGTTTTCGTACGGAAGTTCTTTCAAATATTTCTAACTTGTAAGTTGTGTTACAGAAGAGACGGTAAACAGTTTGCAGATTAGTATGAAGGTTTTACAATGGCTGAAAAACTTAAGAATTTAAAAGAAAAAAAGCAATCTAAATTATCTGAAGAAATCTGTGAATTTGGCTATTTAGAATCTGAATTTGAAGAAGACGAATCATTATTGTACTGCTCTGACAATAAACAATGTTCTTCGGTTTATCATGCGCCTTTTTTTGTTGTTTTGAACTCTCACAATCTGGATTGTGTTTACCAACCTTTATGTAGCTTACAAGTTTTACTAACCATACCTTGTACACAAGTCCTGTGAAAGGTATTTTTCCAACTTAAAAAGTTTAATTACACTTGGATCTACTACTTTAAGCCATGACCTTATGTCTAATCTTCTTCTGAATGTAGAAAGGGACTTGTTTTATAACCTTAGATAAAGATGTTATTATAGATGAAATAGCCATGAACAGTGAAGAACTGGCCAAAAAGCTGTTAGGTTAGTAGCCATCTTTCACTAAGTCACATACCTATTCTTAGAATTTGGTGTAGCTGCCCATAAAAGTAAGATAGTTAGAGCAATTTTTCTTTTTTGTTATAAAATTATATTCTATTATTTGTAACAAGTTAAATCACAATTAAAGAGGAAGTTGTTTTCTTTTTCAATATGTGTTTGGTTTTTCATTACCGATGTGACATGTGTCCCTTTTTAATATTTACTGAGGTATTACAGTAGGAGATTTAGACTATTATAGCTTAAACCGTGTGATTTGGTCCTAAAACTAAAAATATTACTCAATCTCATTTTTAAGTAATAGACCGCTCGTAATTAATTAGTATACCTATTTTTTCTAGCAGACAAATTAGGTACGGTATATAAAATTATATAAATAGTTATGTGAAAGTTAAACACATCAAAAAAATTAGGCTTCCTTTTCCTTAGACTATTTCCCAAGTTGACAAAATAGGTAATGTGCCTCTTTAAGCATGCAAGCTAATTTTGCCAACAATTAAACATATTCCAAATACTATCCCTCAAAATTCCCCGGTAAGGGGCCCCTTTTCAATCTTTAGCCGAGGGCCCCCAAAGGAGCCAGTCCGGGCCTGTCTACAATATAAAGAACGAGGGGAATAGGACAGGCTGGACACCTTGGTGATGTCGCCTTGAAGGAGCTCGGTTGCTTTATTAACTGTTCTTGAATCAAAGTTTTTTTGCCTTGGAGGGATAGCTCAGTCGGGTGAAGCGAGCCGGGTATATGTCTTCGGTACGCAACATGCGCGGTGGTTCAATCCCGGAGAGGCAGTAAATCTTTACACTTCTGATTATATGTCTCTTTTATATATATATCTATATATATATATTATATATATATATATATATATATTATTATTATAATATTATATATTATAGTATATATATATGTTGTTATTTTTCCAATATTTAGAAACTAAATTTAAAAACTCCTGGACCAGCTTTTGAATCTTATGCGCCTAGAAACACGAGTTCCTGTTCTGGGAGAATGAGTTTCGATGCCAAATGGAGAAGGATGCTAGTTCCACTGAAAGGGTGAACCCTACCTGAGTGTATAACTCAAGGGCTGGCATCAGAAACACATTGTCCCGAGAAATTGTTCTCTAGAGTGCTCTAGGATCAAGAGTTATCGGGGCCTAGAAGGAAGAGAAATGTTGTCCACAGACAGGAGTGAAAGCCCTACATGGAGATGGTTAAATAATAAAAAAATAATAAAAAATAATAATAATAGAATAATACGTATTATATATATATATATATACTCAATACCATATCCTGTTTGACAATAGGGTGGTGTTAACTAAAGATATATCTATATTTCTATAGCACTTCATGGGCAGAAAAAAATTGACATGTAATGCGTTCCCTGTCCTTGGTAGGCAAACAAAGAAGCTTCTCTTCATACCCGATGTGTAGCTATATCCGAATAGGTGGGGCGTTCTGAGGGGAATTCGAAACTTCTTTCACCACACCACATGCTTGATTTTTTTTATTGGGAAGTTACTCGCCCTGCTATGGAATAAGCATCTCATATATGGGTTGGTTTTTCATAAGATGTAATATAGGGCTTTATCAATGCTTACTCTCACAACTCAATCACCAATCTTTATGGCCGTGGAACAGTCGCATCACTTTATATGCTGGTAAAGTGGAATTTAGTGGATATTTAAATATAAACTAGAAATGTAATTTATACTTAAGAAACCCAAAATGGAGTACAGGTAAAAACAAAATACTGAAATGCAGTTAAGAATTAAACGATTAAAATTTTGAATTATTAATTTCTCAATATTATGGCTGACGTCATAGTGTGGAGTGCGATGTCAATCATAATGGTAGTATTACAAAAATATTCTCATTCAACGCTCATACAACGAAAATAATTAATGAGAATTAAGTGCATTAACTATACACGTATAAACTCTGGCAAGTGAAAATGGTTCCAAATTTCAGTATATTTTTCCCGCATAAAATTATGAGGTTGTAAAGGGTGAGCTCCACGGGAAAGATCTTGATTTTTTTTCAAGTAAAGTAACCCATAAAATAAAAATTTTAAATCCTTAATTAGCTATATTTAAGCTCCCTGTAGGATGATTTACAGCCATAAATTTCTATCTTTAGTTTTGATGCAAATATATGTCATAATCACGATATATAAATAAACATTATATTATCACATTAATTAATGTATTTATTGTACACAAATTGTTGGGTGTTATTGTTGATCAGAAATCAATTAAATGACTTTCAACAAAAAACAAAATAGTTAACAATTAATCATATTTTCATTGGTTCCAATATTTGTAATGGTAGATGCCCGAGAGTATTTCAAATATTTTTTGCCGCATAATTAATCTTATTTTTATACCTATGGTTTTTTAAACTAAATTATGATTAAATTAATTAATGATTCATTAACTTTGATAGCCTAACATATTTATATTGTTTACGTATATAATCTGATGCTGGTTTACAACAGATAGTAAATTATTTTATATAAGTCAGATGATGTTTTACACCCGGGTTCCACGAAAATCAACAAACTAAAGCAATTTTATTATATTCGTCTACCAATTAAATTTTTAATTTTTAAAAATTTTAGAGGTAAAAATAGCCTTCATATTGACTCGAGCACAAGAAAAAAAATCGCCCGAAAATTACATCCCCATGAAACGTGTTTACATTTATGGATGCCTTCTGATAGGATTAAATGTTTAGAAAAAAAATTTGTGCCTGATATACGTATCTTTATGTTTATGTGCTAGCTATAATTTTTTTTTTAAATTTTCAAAATATTATAAATTCCTACTTTTAAACAATTAAAAATACCGGTAGGTTACTTTGTTTATCATCAAACAAAATTAACGCTCGTTAGGAAATACTTTCAACAGTATCCAATTTTTTTTTTTTTTTTTTTTTTTTTACGCAGGCTTTATTACGCTTTGCAGCTAACAATTTTCTTAAACATTATATATATGATCCTGTATCAGTTGAATATATTGGGAATCCAACAGCAATGTTGAATAGGAATCGTTAGGTGAAAAAATGATATTTTAAGCAAATATACTGAAAATCGCCTTTTTAAAACAGCAAAAAAGATACTATACTATAAAAGAAGGTCTTAAAATGTGTAGTTACGAAAATGGTGCGAATCTAAATATTAAGGAAGATTGGTGGACGAATAGAAAATGGCAATAGAAAGCGTTATATCTTATTTTACATGTTGTCCACTGAGGAAAAGTCTGGAACTCACTTCGCTTTTCCTATTTTCACACTTTCTTCGCATTTCCTTTTCCTATTTTCAACAACTTTCTTTCGCATTTCCTTTTCCGCTATTTTCACAACTTTCTCCATTTCCTTTTTCCCTTTTCACAACTTTCTTCACTTCCTTTTCCTATTTTACACAACTTTCTTCCATTTGCACACTTTCAAGAGCCGTGTATCAACCAGGTTATTT